>PITA01029110.1:0-18369 GCA_004023965.1 Spilogale gracilis | reverse complement strand
AAAAAAAAGAAGGAAGTGTGAATAATAAAGTAGCTTAAAATGATGAGAAAAAGGTCAGATCTGCAAAGGATTGCTAGCCACAAAATCATGAATGATTTTAATTTTGAATACCTGAGCAGGGAACCTAAATGCCTAAGGGGCTGTTAATGTACATAGGCATTATTTGCATTCAAGACTTTTGAAGAGCAGCAATCTGGGGTTATATAATCTGGGATTATAGTATAGTCCAGGGTACAATTTATGGAAAGGGGGTGCTCAGGTAGAATGGAAGAAAATACTAACCAGTCATCCCGGTGCATGAAAATGTTATCAAGAATTATGGTTGAAATAATGTAGAAACCACAAAAAAGGGAGTAAAGTACTTGGTTAAGAATTACAAGAATGGGGTGCCTAGGTGACTCAGTCATTAATGGCCTGCCATCAGCTCAGGTCATGATCTCAGAGTCCTGGGATTGAGGCACACATTGGGCTACCTGCTCAGTGAGGAGTTTGCTTCTCCTTCCACCCCTCCCCACTTTCACTCCCTCTTATTCTTTCTTTTTTTCTCTCAGATAAATAAAATCTTTAAAAAAAAAAAAAGAATGACAAGAACGTTGGTAGATGACAAGAAGTATAAAATAGTAAGAATGAAAAATCCATATGATATGAGTGAACCACAGGGAACAGAGTAGAACTGTAAAAGATGGGAACATAAGTGCACAGATTATCTAGAAAGTAACAGCATAGATTTTTGGATTCTAATGTTACCCCTTTCCTGCTCTATATTTTTCCATTCCTCAAACTTTATTTATATATCTTAACTAGTTTTACTAAATTGATATTTGTTTGGTTCAAGTTGCATTTAAAATGATTAATTAAAATGTTATTCCGTTTTCAAAACGGAAGGGATAAACACATTTTTAAGAATAACTTTTCAAAAATATCTTCATATCTCCAAAATAGCTGTTTTATTTGATTAAGAAACAACAACAAAAACCCTCGAAACTCTAATTTCTGGGGCTATTAGAGGAAAAGATGTGAATACAAAGTTCATGAAAAGAAGCACAATATAATACACAGATATCGTAGCTGGCAATAGGAATCCAATGGTGGAATTAAACATTTATTAAATATTGAAGAATCAACATTTATGATAACTTTATAGTGGACCATGGTTGGACTAGTCAATGTTAAGTATCTTACTTCAGAAAAGAGTAAGTTATTAGGAGGAGGTTAGGACTGAACACTTGGAAGAAGAGATTGCTATGAATAACCTGAGAGATCAGGAATGACAAGGTCTGGACTTCTCACACAGGAGAAATCAGTATCTTGTTTGTTGCATATAGTGACAGTATCAGAGTGTTCCCCCTAACAGTTCAGCTTTATAAATTAATAAAACTTATCTGCTTTCTCAGTAAAAAGAAGTCACATAAGGGTAAAGAGCAGCATTTTTTTTGAGTTCTAAAACACAAATAAATAGCTTTGAAATTATTTCATTTGAGAGAAGATAGACACTCCAATTATAAGTATTACTAGTATATAATAAAAGCTATTATTCATATTGCCTTACACATGAGTTTTCCTGATGTCCGATTATTTTCTGCTTTAAGTTGTATTCCATCAATTTTTCCTCAAATAATGTTGAGACCTTGAAAAAGAAACCTAGAACGATTTTTGGGGAAAAAGACCCATGTTGACCTTTCCTAAATTTCACTTATCTTTGTAAAGTAGAAAGATTATAACAGTATATTTCTTACCAGGTATTCTTTATAAAAGTAAATTTCTAAAATCATTTGAGAAATTAGCATGAGAGTACTTTTCAAATTAATTAGGTGGGATTTTAATATTTTCAATCCCCTCTATGCCAAATGTGATTACTTTAAATGCTAACTTGGAAGTTTGGCATTTTATGATTTTAACATTTTGCTTTCTTTCACATAATTTTAGTGTAAGATTATTGCTACAGTTGACATTTTAATTCATGCTAGTAAGTACTGTGGAGTTGGGGAATGTGAAAGATATGTGCTCAAACTTAATTTTATAAATATATATGAGGGTTGGTGGTGATGACATTTTCCCTGAAAGTTAAGTGCCACATTGCAATGATAATAATCTACATTGGAAAGACGGTCTTGCCCAAGCTGTTTGAAATGTCCCAGGGTTCTGGTTAATAGTGTCATGTCTGAATATATTAGGAAGAATAATCATAAAAAAAAGTAAACCACATGAATATACAATTACACATCTTCAGTTGAGTCATTTCTTTGTTAAGGAGGCCCTTACTGTTTCAACTCAGAGGAAATGCTGGGTTACAGGTATTGAGAGTAAAGAACATCACTTCACTTGGCAAAAATCAAGTTGAGACATATATTCCTCATAATAGTTTCAATCTCATTGTTTTGTTCTGTTTTATCTACAACAAGTCCTGTTGGGCCAAACTCTCCTTCCAGTGTCTTGACCACCTTCTTTAGGGGGAAAACTCTCCACACTGGAAATATTGCTAAAGGGATCTCATTCAAACTTCTCTAAAATTGACTTTCTTTAGACTAAAACCCACTCTCCAACCCTGTTCCTAAAAATGTTTCCTAAGAACATTTTCTCTTCTCACATTTTCATACTCTCTAAAATGCTTAATGCAAGGGAGAGTATATATGGTATCTATCTTTATCTCAAATGTGTATTTCAGGCCATAATTCTGAAATCGTCACTTAGCCATGTACTAACAGCAATCTGCTTATACTCATTTTCCCGACTCACCTGTCATCCTTGAAAAGAGTCTTGGACATTATCAGAAGTCCTTCACACTTTTCTCTTCATCGTATTAAATGCTACTATTCTTGTGTATGTAAATTTGACATGAATATAAGTATTTTAATAGAGTCCCTGACATTTTGAACTCCTCTGGCATCTATTCTTCAATATTCTATACTCTCCCTTAAAGATGTTTAAATTTCCATTTTGACTCATGTTCTGGAATCACATCTTCTAACAGAACCTTAACCCAAAAGCCAGATTTTTTTAAATGATAAATTTTTAGCTATTCTGAGTCACTGAGTTAGGCTTGGAGTATGACATTGCCTTCCCTTGTCTTCTGCAGCTAGTCTTTCTTCCTGGTGTCTTCCAGTGTCATTCGTGCAAATTGAGCTTGATGCCTGGTTCTGCTTTTCAAAAGCTTACCCTTTAATTCCTGCTTAAGTGGTGTTATTTTATTTCCTCTGTTGATCAGAATAAAATATTTTCATTGATTTATTCTCATAGTTTTTAATCTCTTTTGTAGACTTTACATTTTTCTGCATACACATACATACGTTTCTTTTATATTTTTACAAATGTTTAGAGTAAAATCATGTCTTAATGTTTACATCCTATCTCAAAATGTCTAACATTTTACTTAATGCCATTGAGAATCCATACATTTGCTGAAATAATAGAATTTTTGTTTAGGAAGAATATCCATGATGAGAAAGATTAAAAAAGAAAAAACTTCTTGGGGCACCTGGGTGGCTCAGTTGGTTAAGTGACTGTCTTCGGCTCAGGTCATGATCCCAGAGACCTGGTCGAGCCCCATATTGGGCTCCCTGCTCGGCGGGAAGCCTGCTTCTCCCTCTCTCACTCCCCCTGCTTGTGTTCCCTCTCTGGCTGTGTTTCTCACTGTCAAATAAATAAAATCTTAAAAAAAAGAAAAGAAAAGAAAAACTTCTTTTGACTCACTGGAAGAATTTTTGCAGGGCTGAAAGAGAGTGAAATGAGGGAGGCACACATTTGGAGCATATAGTATAAGGGGTGTGAAAACAACCATGTTAAATACACTTTTCCAACCAAATGTGAAGCAAAAAATCATGATAAACAAATACCAAATTTGAACATAAAGTTAGGATTATTGGTTTTTCCTTTTGCTTTCATCTCCAACATGACACAATATGGCACTGGATGGGAATAAGAAAGACATCAAGTAAATATCCAGAATAATGGCCAAAAGAAAGAGGTACCATGAAGGGTAAGCAATATAGAGATATTAAGAAACATGAACAAGAAAGAACAAATATTACACAACTTACTTTTTCTCCAATTGCATTGCATTGAGCAGCTCTTATTGTATGCAGAGAATGAACATAACATTTTTACTTTTTATTGTTGTTTTGCGAAGAAACAGAGAAAGTGAGGGGGTGATAGACCTAGAACAAAATCAGTTTCACGATATCACTTTGCAAAGTGGGGAAAAAGTTTCTCAGGGTAATAAGACTCATTTGAAAATTTATTTCCATTTGTCACTGTAAATTTAATGTATTCATTCATATAAACATCACCTCCTTTGCTGCTCAGTGCTCTTGTCTTTAGTTGTTTCTGATTAATCATGTTTCTAGAAAGCCATGAGCATATGTTGAAAAAAAGCTAATGCAGTTGGAAGGGATGCTTTTTACAATCTTAAAATGGTAAAGTTATAGAGCAGTTTATTAACAGCATAAAGTATGGTATTTTTTCTTCTTTGACTAATATAACTATTCTCTTATTTTGTGAAAACCAAGAAAGCATTAGAGCAGATAATGGACTACATTTACAGTTCCTAAACTGCTCAGTAATGCATGGGGAAAATCAGAAAATATTATTTTAATTTCTCAACACTTCAATTCCTACTGACTAGTAAGTTCTCATTGCTTTCTCTTATCAGGGTGGAATTTGTGAAATAACCATAGAAATATGGCTCCTTGGGTGCCTGGGTGGCTCAGTGGGTTAAAGCCTCTGCCTTCTGTTGGGTCATGACCTCAGGGTCCTGGGATCTAGGCCCACAGGGGGCTCTCTGCTCAGCAGGGAGCCTGCTTCCTCCTCTCTCTCTGCCTGCCTCTTTGCCTACTTGTGATCTCTCTCTCTCTGTCAAAAAAATAAATAAATCTTAAAAAAAAAAAAGAAGAAATATGGCTCCTCACTTGAATTATTGGGTTCCATAAGAATTTTTGTGTCGCACAAGGGGAAAATACTAGCTTTGTTGCTGAGAGACAATGATTGGTTCTGTTTTTATGTGATTGCAGGTAAGTAATTTCACCCTTCCAGGGCTCAGCTTCTTTACCTGTCAAATGAAGGGTTGGGAGTACATTATATCTAATTTTCTAAGAGATATATAGCATTTTATAAAATAAGGGAGTATTACCTTTCTCTCAAACTCTAGACTAGTCACTTTTATACTTGAGGTAGTTAAAATAAATAAATAATTGATAAACAAATAAATACCTTATGTAGTCTTTAGCATCTTTAACTTCGTGTAGTTAGTGGTACAGCCCAGAGCACTGCAGTGTATAACCAATGTAGCTACATGTAAACTACTCAATCAATTACCTTAAACAAAGCTCATCTTTCTCTCCACGAGACAGAGAAACCCAATTTCAGGGATCTCTCTCTGTTTTAACTGAAATAAATTGACATATAACATTGTGTCCATTTAAGGTATATAATGTGTTGATTTCTGTATTGCAGTATTTTTACTATCTAGCTTTAGCTAAAACTTCTATCATATCACATAATTCTCATTTCTTTTCTGTGGTGGGAACAATAAACTCTGAGCAACTTTGAAGTTTATAATACTGTATTTTTCTTTAGTAGGCTCCACATCCAGCATGGAGCTCACTGTGGGGCTTAAACTCATCACCTTAGGATCAAGACCTGAGTTGAGATAGAGTCTGATGTTTGACTGACTGAGCCACTCAGGTGCCACTATAATACAGTATATTTTTATAATCTCTAAATTGTGTTAGTTCTTCAGGATGTATTTACCTACTGGTTCCCTATTTATACTCTTAAAAATATGTCCTTCAGTTCCTCCATACCCTAGCCCCTGATTACCACCATTCTACTCTCTGTTTTTACAAGTTTGACTTTTTTTAGATTCAACATATAAATGATACCATATAGTATTTGTCTTTCTCTGACTGACTTTTATCACTTACATATTCCTTCAAGGTCTGTCATCGTTGTTGTTCCTTCTTTCTCATGGCTGAACAATATTCCATTGTGTGTGTGTGAACAATATTCCATTGTGTGTGTGTGAACATATATATATATAATAAACATATCATCTATATCTGATTTATGATATACACCACATCTTCTTTATCCAGTTCATCCACTGACAGAAAGTTAAGCTGTGTCCATTTATTGGGTATTGTGAAAATGCTGCAATGAATAGAGAGGTACAAAAATCTCTTCAAATGCCTATTTTCATTTATTTTGAATATACACCTAAAAGTGGAATTGCTGATAATTCTATTTGTAATTTTTTAGGAACCTCCATACTGTAATCCACAGTGGCTGAATTAGGACTCTTTCATTTATTGTTTTTCTTAGTAGGCCAAAATATGTAGTCCTGTGCAGCCATTGACATTATCAGTCTTGTTCCTACATCTGTATTTTCCTAATTCCTGGAAATCATATAAAGTCTGTATTTAACATTTTGGAGGCTTATTATAATTAGTGATCTATGATAGTTCTTTGGTATAAAAAACAAATTAAGAGGTGCCTGGGTAGCTCAGTCATTAAGCATCTGCCTTCAGCTCATGTCATGATCTCAGGGTCCTGGGATCGAGGCTCACATGGGACTCCCTGCTCAACAGGGAGTTTGCTTCTCCCTCTTCCTCTTTGGGAGGAAGTCTGCCACTTTGCCTACTTGTGCTCTCTCTGTCTCTCAAGTAAATAAAAAAAAATCTTTAAAAAACAATTAAGACATACTCTCTTTTCTCAAAGAACTTCTAGTCTTGTAAAGCATCATTTATCTTATCATAGTATCCTTTCCTGTAACAGTTACCAAAATGAAATGAAATATATACATCTATGTGCATATATGATATTATGAATGTTTTAACTTTTCACAATAGTTTTCCCACTTTTGGTTCATTTCCTAAATCCATAAGTTTTACCTCTCTTTCCACAGAAATTTATGGTATTATATTAAAGTTTGCAGGTTTTTTTCAATCTTATTTTTTTTTAAGATTTTATTTATTTATTTTACAGAGAGAAACACTGCTAGAGAGGGAACACAAGCAGGGGGTGTGAGAGAGGGAGAAGCAGGCTTCCTGCCGAGCAGAAAGCCTGATGTGGGGCTCGATCCCGAGCCTCCGGGATCATGACCTGAGCCAAAGGCAGTCACTTAACCAACTGAGCCACCCAGGCACCCCACAGTTTTCTTATTTTAATATGTCATCATTCAGAGTTTATTTTTGAATAGAGCTGATACTTAAGAGAGTTATCACTATCTGGTGGGTTTTCCTATGAAACTCGGGATGATACTTTAATTTCCAAAGAGTCCTTTTAGCTTAAGCTTCCTGGTGGTGAAATCTAGCCCCTCTTTTATTTCCTGAGTAACAGTGACCATCTATGTAACAGATAATTTAAATTTATTTTTCAAAGGCTTTGTGAATTTTCTATCCCTTCTGCCACTTTGAGTTTCACAAGACAATGTAAATATTTGTTCTCTGACAGATAACTTTTTATGAACTGGGTTTGGTTTATTCCTTATGAAACATACTTAAGTTATATAATTTAAGAAGTAAGAGAAAATGTATCTTAAAAAAATAAAAAATAAAAATCTGTTCTGCTCATAGCAACTCTCAATTAATGTTGCTAACTAAAAGTTATTTTTGTAGATTCTATTTTGGTAATATATTATCGTCTTATATTTCTAAATAATTTCTAAAATGTGTCCAATTTGAAAAAATGCATTGCTATTTTGTAAATTCTAATTGTTATAATTAAAAATGTGGTGTTTTGGATCTGTAAAAATAAAACTGTCACTCAACTGATTGCACATGGAAATACATGTATCTAATGAAAAATTTTCATTTTAACTTTATGTTTATGCATATCATTGCACTGCACTGTGTAATTTGCTCCACCACCACTTGGGTTTCAAATAAGCCATCTATGTACATGATATCTAAATGATTCTATTCAGAATGAGATCATGATTCAGTGACCTCATTTTATACACAGCTTATGGATTCCACAGCTCACAGCTTGACTGGTTCTTATGCTTAGAACAGTTTTCTTTTTTTTTTTTCCTGGTGGCTTAGCAACTCACTGGTGTGGTCGTTGCCTTGCCTTTTATCATCTGCTTAAATATAAAAATCTCTGCCTGTACATAAAATCTCACTATGCATGGGAGCTTTAAATGCAAGCCTGAGAATGGAGTACTTAGAAAACCTTGAATTTCTGGTAACCTACTTTACAAATCTTTCTTTAAAACATCATTTTAAAAGTATAAAATTTACCCTGAGTGGACAGATTACTGAAGAAATGTCATCATCATTTAATACTTTAACCAAATGACCAGAAAAAGCAACATATGGATTATAATCACTAAGAAAAACAGTATGTATTCATGTATAAAATATTTCAACTTTCAGGATTTAAAGGCAATAAATATAAAATAAAGGTCACTAACAGAGAAATTTCAAATTCACATATAATAATTTATTTTTAATATCTTAGTTATGAATACTACAAATATATGGTTGAGAACTATAGCACCCCTGAATAGTTTTCTATTCTGCTGGTGGATAAACCATGAAAAGAAGATTATATAATCAAAGTATAAGATTATTCAGAAACTAGGCTACAACAAGGGATGTAATCAAACCTTCCACTGAATTTTGTTGCTAATTTCTCATTTCACTGAAGCAGTTCAGTTCACTGAGTGTCATTAAGGAGCTCAAAAGTCAGAACAATTACAAGAAGGAAATGTTGAGATTTAAATGTGTCCTAAAATGAGACCCTGGTTCTGATATTATACTATATGTAAATTTAATGCCTCCATTGTAGCAGCTGCCCCTCAGCAAACACAAAATGTAAAATCAACTCATTTGCCTTTAGTTTTTAGCAAAACTCCTGACAACAATTTTATTTCATCTGTGTTGAGTTGAAGGTACTTTAACAATATACATCGAAGTCCAGAGCCACCTGAAGTTTAATCACATGGATTTTAAGTAACTATTATGTAGGTCTAGCATCTAATCTTTTTAAATCACTAGTTTCCTCTTAAGACTTTCTCCCAAGCATCATGATTAACCCTGAAGTCTGGGTGTCTATTTCAATTCTCCACATGGTCTCTTACTATACCAGGTTTTTGTATGTGTCTAGACCTAAGTATGTGTGTACACTCTAAACAGTAAATTGTTCTCAGCAGTTGTGAACAGGTGGTAAGAAATTCAAAGGCTAAAGCTACTGAGATATTAGCCTTTAATGGAACTTCAAAGACAATTGCCACTGAAAATTAACTAAAAGAACCAGAGAATTCTTGTCCTCTTTACTCATCTTATTAATGGCCAAGACTATTAAGGTCACCACATAGAGATACTCATTGTTCTGCTATTTCTTTAATCTGTTTTATGTCAGTTATTACAGTTGCTTAGATTTCTGGTTCTAAATCTTGTTGTTCACAAGTTTCATTTAGATTACATTTTGAAATACAGTTTTCTAACTCTTATCCCTAGATGTTCTGTTTCAGCTTTGGAAATCATCAGCATAGAATGCCATACAAATAAGACATGTGGTTTTCATGCCCTTTGTACTTTGTACAACCTGTAATTCCAAAATTCTTATAGTTTTCTAATATGACCTCTTTTCTTTTTTTTTTTTTTTGAAGATTTTATTTATTTGACAGAGAGAAACACAGCCAGAGAGGGAACACAAGCAGGGGAGTGAGAGAGGGAGAAGCAGGCTTCCCGCCGAGCAGGGAGCCCGATGTGGGACTCGATCCCGGGTCTCCGGGATCATGACGTGAGCCAAAGGCAGTCTCCCAACCAACTGACCCACCCAGGCGCCCCATGACCTCTTTTCTTAACAAACATTTCCCCATCTGTTAATCCTGAAAGTGTATATTCATCCTTCAAATACGAAGCCAAATACCTTTTTTCTCTAAGACCTTCCCCAAAAATATCCATGGAAGCTTTATATGTTTCTTTTATGCTTTCATTTACTTGAGATACACTAAATTTATGATTATTAAGTCTTAATATATGTGTCCATCTCAGAAAAAGATGATGTGGAAGTGTTTCTAAGTTTTTGTCTTTTTGGTTTTTCCACTGAACCAGAACCCAGTATTCTGCCTGATAAATAACCTTTGATTAAACCAGTGAATTAAGGCAACAAAATATTCATTCATCCTGAACACCCATTCCAGAAATGTGTGCTTCTATTTCCTAAATGTTTATAATTTGACTATAGATAAGTCACAATAGTTCTATTACCAACTTTGATTAAATATAAAATAAATGGTGCACTATGCTCAATGTAGGTGGGTAAATACTCAGGCAAATGCACTATAAGTTATTACTTTTGTATTTGATTACATGGATAATCATGCAGTCACTATGAACATAATAATCATTACCAGTGATCTCTAAAACATTCCATCACCATGGATTAGAAGAACAAATGTTGTTTAAGTGTCTATACTACTCAAATAAATCTACACATTTAATACACTCCCTATAAAAAACCACCAGCATTTTTCACAGAACTACAACAAACAATCCTAAAATTTGTATGGAACCACAAAAGACCCCAAATAGTCAAAGCAATCTTGAAAAAGAAAAGTGGAGGCATCACAGTTTTGGACTTCAATCTGTATTACAAATCTGTAGTCATCAAGATAGTATGGTACTGGCACAAAAACAGACACATATATCAATGGAACAGAATAGAAAACCTATAAATGTACCCGCAACTCTATGGTCAACTAATCTTAAAGAATATCCAGTCGAAAAAAAGTTTCTTTAACAAATGGTACTAGGAAAACTGATCAGCAATATGCAAAAGAATGAAAATGAACCACTTTCTTACATCAAACACAAAAGTAAATTCAAAATGGATGAAAGAGCTAAATATGAAACAGGAATCCATCAAAATCCTAGAGAACAACATAGGCAGCAACCTTTTTGACATTGGGCATAGCAACTTCTTACTAGATATGTCTCCAGAGGCAAGGGAAACAAAAGCAAAAATTAATTAACCGAGACTTCATCTATTTATCTATCTATCTATCTATCTATCTATCTATCTATCTATCTATCTATCTACCTATCTATATAAAATCAGTTTCCTTCACACAGCAAAGGGATGTTACAATTAACAAAATTAAAAGTCAGCCTATGGGATTGGAGAAGATACTTGCAAATGACATATCTGATGAAGGGTTAGTATTAAAAAATCCATAAAGAACTTATCAAGCTCAATACCCCCAAACCAAATAGTCCAGTTAAAAAATAAAGATATGAAGATATGAAGAGACAGTTTTCCAACAAAGACATCCAGATGGTAAATAGACACATGAAAAGATGCTCAACATCACTCATCACCAGGGAAATACAAATCAAAACCACAATGAGATACTACCTCACACCTGTCAGAATGGCAAAAATTAACAACACAGGAAATAACAGGTATTAGCAAGGATGTGAAGAAAGGGGGAACCCTCTTGTACTGTTGGTGGGAATGCAAACTGGTGCAGCCATTCTGGAAAGCAATATGGAGGTTCCTCAAGATGTCAAAAATGGAACTACCTTATGATCCAGGAATTCCACTACGGGTATTTATCTATTGAATATAAAAATACTAATAAACACTAATTCCAATGGATACATGCACACAATGTTTAGCCAAATATAATAGCCAAATCATGGGAACAAACCAAGTATCCACCGACTGATGAATGGATAAAGAAGACATGGTGTGTGTATATACACACATACATACATATATATGCCATATACATTGGAATATTATTCAGCCATGAAAAGAGGAATGGAATTTTGCCATTTGTAAAATATGGATGGAGCTAAAGAGTATTATGCAAAGCAAAGTAAGTCAGTCAGAGAAAGACAAATACCATATGATTTAACTCATATATAGGGACTTAAGAAACAAAACAAACAAAAAAGAGGGGGGAAAAGAGAGAGGAAGGCAAACCAAAAAACAGAATCTTACCTATGAGAACAAACTGATGGTTATCAGAGAGGAAGTGGAGAGATGGGCAAAATAGGTGATGGGGATTAAGGAGTGCACTTGTGAATATGAGCACCAGGCGATATAGAGAAGTGCTGAATCACTGTACTATACATTTGAAACTAATATTACACTGTATGTTAACTAACTGGGATTTAAATAAAAACAACACCCCCCCACAAAAAAAAAAAGCCAATGTTTAACACCTCTGCCAAAAACTATAGAGGACAGTCATCACCGAGATTTTCAGAGAATGGTGTGAGTTCCACCAGTGAATTCTTACTGCTTTAATAAAAGTTATACTCTGATCTCTCGGGGAATATGGCCCAGTGGCATTCTCTGGACACAAGTTGTAACTATCCTAACACTTCAGTATTTTCCTCCAAGGCTTTCTGACCCTTTCCTGAACATATTATCACGATCTTTACCTCATCTACAATTGACTCTCTTTGATTACAAGGTTTAAAGAATCATTTTCAGCAACAAACTTGTATTGACTCCAGAACTTCCTGCTAGGATACTGAAACCTTAGCCATGAGATAATATTCTAATGTTCATAATTTATCTCCTGTCAAACTTTAAATGAGTGGTTTAAAAAGATAAAGCCCACCTCATGACCAATTCTAAGCATATCAACTAGTTACTGCTGAATTGCAGTAGACAAGTCTTGGAATCCTTTCAACCTGTACTCTTCTCTTCCTTACAGCACAAAGCAAAAACTGTTAGGGACCTGATCATGGTTTGGAGACAATAGGAGGAAATTATGATGAATCCTGAAGTAACAAACAAATCATTGCATAAAATAAAAAATCCAAATGTATATCCTAGTATACATGAATACTTAGCATTTGATAAGGATGGCATCTCAAATTACTGGAGCAAAACTGGACCAGCAGTGGGAAATGGAAATTAAAATTTAATCCATATCTGATATACACCAAGAAAAATCTAAATAGATTGGAAATTTAAGTATAATAAATAAAATTAAGTAATTACAAAAAAAAACCCACTGGGGAGAGAATTTCTATGTATGATTTAAATTTTTGATACATTAAATGAAAAGAGCAATAACTATGAGTGAACTAAGATAACTTTACAAGAGAAGATTCAACAGGCAGATGATAAAGTGGAATATGCTATTTATAATGTATCACAGACAAAGTGTTAATATGCTCAAGGCTTAAAAGCCTAAGAAAAAGAGGTCAAAACTTGGTCATAAAAATGATGTGAAATTAGCCTGAAACATATGTGAATAAGTAAATTTAATCATAAATGAAATGCAAAATAAAACAATATGAAGATTTTATTTCTCACAAATTAGGCAAAAATTCAAGGTATTACAACATACATTTTTACAATATTATAGATAAAAGACTTTCACATGCATTGCTGAAGAGAATGAAAAAAATACAAACTCATTGTTGTTTTTTTTTTAATAAAAATAAGCCGGACAGTGTTTTCCATTATACATTGCTAAGTGAAAAAGCTATTAGAAAAGACAGTCTACAGTAAGGCCTTCTTTGTGTTAAAAAAAAAAAAAAAAAAAAAAGATGGGCAGTTTACATAGTAAGAATAATCAGAAACTAATGAACATATTTACCTAAATGGGGATGTGAGAGACTAGGTTGAAGGACAGATAACAGATATTACTTGAAGTTTACCTCTTACTGTCATTTTGATTTTTGAAATCATATTGTTTACATATTTAAATGAAGTAATCAACAGGGATGGAGAAAAAAAGGGAAAACCTCATATTCATTACAAAAACAAAAATGTTTTATACCTAAAACTAATACAATACTGTGTGTCAACTATACTTATATTAAAAATTAATGTCATTCTATGTAAAATTTTAAGACAGACACAGAGCTAAAAAAATAATTTAAGAAATTAAGTCATTTTCTAACATAGCATTTTAACACTATATTCTTAGAAGTATATGTTCTAAGAGGAAACATTAAAATACTGCAAAGATATTTTGCATTTTAGTCAGTAACTTTGTTTTTTATTCTAGTAGTATAACAATTCTAAGAATAGTTCCTACTTATTATAGGATTTAACAAATGAGTAATTAATGTATTTCCTACTTCACCCTGGGAGAAACAAAATTAAAAATATGAAATGGAAAACCAACCAAAAAGCCCTTCTATTTTTGTATTGGAACAAGAGTTATTAACTCACAATGACAATATAATACAATCTCTATCCTAACAGCACTGAAAATACTAGTAGCAGTAATGACAGATCTAAACTGGTACACAGGACGTATAAAGGGCATATGGAGTGTTTTGTTGTGCCAATTAAAAAGGTGGGGATGTGTCTACAGAACACAAGAGCCAACAGAAAGTGTTTCCCATTGGCCAAAATTTCTAAATACAGGTGAAGCATGTATGAATGTTCATTTTATTATTCATGAAAATTGTCTACATGTCTGAAAATTTTCAAAGTAAAAATGCTGAAAACTATAAGATTCCTTGTTAAGTGAATTAAGACATATCACATTTATTGATAGAGGTAATGATGGATCACCATTTTTGCATGTTATAACAAAAATGTATATTATTTTATTTGTACTGTATTTCTGTCTCTATATGTTCTTCCCTTTACTAATTCACAAGTTCTGATAAAAGTTTTAGTTATGAGGTTTCATTCTTGCTCTAGTGGTTAGCTTTATACTTTTATAAAATTTTATAAATACTTGTAATGCATTTAATCTTTACTTAAATCTCTCATTGATTTTTATTTTTATGACATATTATACTTTCTTCTTTTAACTATGCAAAAATAATTTGAGAATATTCTCCTCCCCTATTATCTTTACTTCCTCTTCCTCTTTTTAGTTGTCTTATCTCTACCTTGTAAAAACATGTGGTATTTCCATATTAATCTCCTACACATTTATCCAGTTTCATTTTTGTCTTTAATTGAAACAAATATATTCATGCTCACTGTACATATCTTCCTAAAGTTTTGTCTTTTCCAGTATGTCATACAGTTAGACTCACACAGTATGTAGCCCTTTCAGATTAGCTTATTTTACTTAGTAATATGCATTTAAGATTCCTCCATGTCTTTTTATTTCTTTTTAGGGGTTGAATAATATTCCATTGTCTGGATGTACCACTGTAAACTTATCCTACTGAAATTCACTACTATTTCACCTACTGAAATACACCTTGGTTGCATCTATATTTTGGCAATTATGAATAAAGTTGTTGTAAATATAAACATCCATCCTTGGGTTTCTCTATGCATATGCTTTCAATTACACCAGGCAAACAGTAAGGAGTGTGATTGCTGGGTTATATTGTGAAAGTATGTTCAGTTTTGTAAAAAAACCACCAAAGTATCTTCCAAAATAGTTGTACCATTTTGTATTTTGTATTTCATCAGCAATGGATAAGGGTCACTGATGGTCCACACCCTTGCCAGCATTGAGTACTGTCAGTGTTTCAGATTTTGGCCATTCTAAGTATAGTGGAACCTGTTGTTGTAATAGATTGCATATCCCTGACGACATAGGATGTAGAGTATGTTTTCATATGCTTATTTGACTCTATATATCTTCTTTGGTATATAGTGCATACAGGTCTTTGACCAATTTTTTTTTTCCCTTATTAAGTTTTAAGAGTTCTTTGCATTTTGGATACTACACCTTTATGAGGTAAGTTTCTTTGAAAACATTTCCTTCCAGTCTGGGGTGTGACTGAGAATTTCTATCACTAACGGGTATTGGATTTTGTCAAATGCCTTTTTTTTTTTTTTTTGCATCTATTAATATGATAGTGTGATTTTTCTTTTTAACATGCTGATGTCATGGATTGCACTAATTAATTTTCAAATGTTAAACCAGTCTTAATACCTGGGATAAATCTGTTTTTATTAGATTTAAGATTAAGAATAAAAAATCTAGGTTTTTATTCTAACATCATTTATTCCTTCTTTGACACTCTTCCTTTCTTTCCAAAGATCTGAGTTTCTGATCTATATATTTTGTCTCTCTAAAGAAACTTTAACATGTCTTGCAAGTCAGATCTATTGGTAACAAATTTCCTCAATGATCTATCTGAGAAAATCTTCATTTATCTTTCATTTTTGCAAAGTAAGATTTCTAGGTCTGCAGGTCTTTCATACAACACTTTTATTATTTTACTTCACACTCTTCTTGATTGCATGGATTCTGAGAAGAAATCATAAGTAACTCTTCTGTTTATTAGGTTTGATGTTTGGCATTAATTGGAGGAAGTTCTCCATCTTTATTGTTTCAAATATTTCTTCCATTTCTTTCTTTCTTTTCCTTGTGATATTCCATTATGTATATGCTATACCTTCTTGTTCACAGTCTTTGGATGTTCTGTTCTGCTTTCAGTCTCTTTTCCTTTACTTTTTGGGTTTTAATATTCTGTGGATACAGCCTCTAGCTCAAGAGTCTTTCTTCAGCCATATCCAGTCTACTAATAAACCCATAAAAGCCATTCTCCATTTGTTATAGTGTTTTTTATCTCTAGCATTTCTTTTTGGTTTTTTCTTAGGATATCCGTGTCTCTCCTTATACTACCTATCTGCTCTTGAATGCTGTCTACATTATCCATTGGAACTCTTAGCATATTAATCATAGTTATTTTAAATACCTGGTATGATCATCCCAACATCACTGCCATGCTTTCCACAAGATTGTGAGGACTGAATGAAATAAATCAGAATAAGTTAAATATCTCGATAAGTGTAAAATACATGATGGCCATAGTGATTACACTATTCACCATAATATACAAATTTGACCTAATCCCAACATCTTGTCTAGTGTTTCCTTCAAAGGTATTTAATTATACATAGAGACACACACATGATTTCAGGCTATTACCAAATAAAAACATATTTTCTTTCTCCTGGCTCCTAAAGGGGTAAAAATATAGTAAAGTTGAGCTCTCTCTCTATATATACATAAAATGATTAGGAAGAATTAAAACTGTCATTATGCTCTGATAGCATGATGGTATATGATGAATTCCAAAGAATTGCAAAATGTCCACTAGAATTAATAAGGGAATTTACTAAGATCACTAGACACATCAATATAAAATATTACATTTCTATATTATAGCATCAAACATTTTGAAAATGACACTTGGATGATATAAGTTATAATATCACTAAAATAATTATATATGACTATACATAGCTATAACATATATGCATAATAAAATATAACTGTATAACTACAATTTGCATAAAAAGCTATGCAGAATATGCATAAAGTCTATACAGAAACACTCTGAAATACAGATATATAGTAAAAAAGGCCCAAATAAAAAGAAGGCCACAATTCTGGTGAATAGGAAAACTCAATTTTTTAAAAAAGAAAATAAAAAAAGTAAATTTGAAACTTATCCAATTATTTTTTGGCTTGGCTTTTGACATTGACATTCAAATTAAAAAAAATTTATAACAATAAAAGAGAAATGATAGCCAAGGAAAAAAATGAGGAAAATAAGTAAAGTTGAAGGATTACTCTATTAAATATTGAGACATTATGAAGTTATAGTAATTAAGGTAATATAGAATTGGCACAAAGACAATATATAATTGGCACAAGAAAGGTAGACAAAATAATTACATTAAAAGTTCAGAAATCAACCCTAAGTATGTGGACAAAGCAGTGCATGTTAGCTAAATGATGCCAAGTCAATGGGGTATTCTTATGAAAAACAGTGTAACTTGAATCTAATTTCACATCTTACATAAGAAATGAAATCCACTGGACTGTAAATTTATATAGAGTAGGTAAAAATAAAACCTCTGGAAGATGACATATGAGAATGTTTTTGTGACAGTGAAATAGGTTAATTTTTTTAAAAGAAAAAAAAAACAGTAACCATAAAAAAATTACCAGTAATTAATTTCACAAATAATAGAGTTATCTGTTTATTTATTTATTTATTTATTTTGTGATGGATGAAGAATGATTTTTATTTATTTATTTACTTTTATTTTTAATATTTATTTATTTATTTATTGTTAATAAATTTTTTTTTTCCAGTGTTCCAAGATTCATTCCCCATTCCCCACACCCAGTGCTCCACGCTTTAGGTGTCCCCACCACCAGGCTCTCCCCTCCCTCCAAGTCCCTCAGTTTGTTTCTGTGTCCAAACTCTGTTGTTTCATTTCCATCCCTAGATTACCCTAGTTCCCATTTACTTTCCTTCTCCCACTGTCCTCCAGTATACCCCTCATGCACCGCAAGTAAGTGAAACCATGTGATACTTGACTTTCTCTACTTAGCTTATTTCACTCAGCATAATCTCTTCCAGTCCAGTCCATGTTGCTACAAAAGTTGGATATTCATCCTTTCTGATGGAGGCATTGTATTCCATTGTATATATGTACCACATCTTCTTTATC
>PITA01029109.1:0-18349 GCA_004023965.1 Spilogale gracilis | reverse complement strand
TTGAATGGAAGCCTTGCTGATAACATAAAGTCATTTAACACATATTTTGTATATTATATATGTTATATACTATATTCTTACAATAAACTGGACTAGAAAAAAGAAAATGTTACTAAGGAAATCATAAGGAAAAGAAAATATAGTATTGCACTGTATTTATTGAAAAATTACCCCAAGTGGAATTCCTGGGTGGCTCAGTTGGTTAAGCATCTCCCTTCAGCTTAGGTCATGTTTCCAGGATCCTGGAATCGAGTCCCACATTGGGCTCCTTGCTCCATGAGGAATCCGCTTCTCCCTTGTGCTCCCTTCTCAGCTTGTGCACTTTCTTCCTCTCTCTCTTACTGGCAAATAAAGAAATAAGCTATTAAAAAATTACTCCTAATGAGACTTATCAAAAAGAAAAGAGAAAGACACAAATAAATCATAAATTAAAGAGGGGTGAGCACAACTAACACCATAGAAATACAAACAACTATAAGAGACTGTTATGAGCAATTAAATGCCAAAACATTAGGCAATATGGAAAAAATGGAGAAATTCCTAGAAACATATAAACTACCAAGACTGAAATAGGAAGAAAGAGAAAGCATGAACAAATCCATAACCAGCCCAGAAATTGACGCAGTAATCAAAAATCTCTCAACAAAAAAGAGTCCAGGGCCAGATGGCCTTCCAGCAGAATTCTACCAAACATTTATTTATTTGTTTATTTTTAAAGATTTTATTTATTTATTTGACAGAGAGAAACACAGCTAGAGAGGGAGCACAAACAGGGGGAGGGAGAGAGGGAGAAGCAGGATTCCCACTGAGCAGGGAGCCCAATGCAGGGCTTGATCCCAAGACTTTGGGATCATGACCTGAGATGAAAGCAGATGCTTAATGACTGAGTCACCCACGTGCCCCAGAATTTTACCAAACATTTAAAGAAGAATTAATACTTATTCCTCTGAAGTTGTTTCAAAAAATAGAAATGGAAGGAAAACTTCCAAACTCATTCTATGAAGACAGCATTACCATGATTCCAAAACCAAAGACCCTACCAAAAAAAGAGAACTATAGATCAATATCCCTGATGAACATGGATGCAGAAACTGTCAACAAGATACTAGCTAATAGGATCCAACAGTACATTAAAAGGATTATTCATCATGGTCAAGTGGGATTTATTCCTGGGCTGCAAGGGTGCTTCAACATGTGCAAATCAATCCGTGTGGTGCACCATATTAATAAAAGAAAGGACAAGATTAACGATCCTCTCAATAGATGCAGAAAAAGCATTGGACAAAATACAACATCCTTTCTTGATAAAAACTCTCTGCAGTGTAAAGATAGAAGGAGAATACCTCAGTATCATAAAAGCCATGTACAGAATATCATACAAATATCAAACAATATCAACAAATATCATACTCAAAGGGGGGAGGGGACTGAGAACTTTTCCCCTAAGGTCAGGGACATGACAGAGATGTCCACTCTCAGTACTGTTGTCCAGTGTAGTACTGGAAATCCTAGCCTCAACAATAAGACAACAAAAAGAATAAAAGGCATACAGATCAGCAAAGAAGTCAAATTCTAACTCTTTGCAGATAACATAATTCTCTATGTAGAAAACACAAAAGATTCTACCAAAAATTATTAGAATTGATACAGGAATTCAGCTAAATCCCAGGATATAAAATAAATGCACAGAAGTCTGTTGCATTTCTATATACTAACAATGAAGGAGAAGAAAGAGAAATAAAAGAATCGATCCCATTTACAATTGCACCAAAACCAACCAGATACCTGGGAATAAAGCTAACCAAATAAATAAAGCATCTGTACTCTGAAAACTATAGAACCGTTATAAAAGAGACTGTGGCATACACAAAGAAATGGAAAATATTCCATGCTCTTACCTTGGAAGAACAAATATTGTTAAAATGTCCATGCTACCCAGAGCAATTTACATATTCAATGCAATCCTTACCAGATACCATCAACATTTTTTTCACAGATCTGGAGCAAATAACTCAAATTTGTATAGAACCAGAAAAGACCCCAAATAGCCAAAAGGATGTTGAGAAAGAAAAACCAAAGGCAGAGGCCTCACAATTCTGGACTTCAAGCTCTATTACAAAGATGTAATCATCAAGACAGTATGGTACTGGCACAAAAACAGACACATAGGTCAATGGAACAGAATAGAGAACCCAGAAATGGACCCTCAACTCTATGGTCAACTAATATTTGACAAAGCAGGGAAGACTATCCAAAGGGAAAATGAGAGTATCTTCAACAAATGGTATTGGGAAAACTGGAAAACCATATGCAGAAGAATGAAACCAGACCACTTTCTTACACCATACACAAAACAAACTCAAAATGGATGAAAGACTTAAATGTGAGCCAGGAATCCATCAAAAATCCTGTAGGAGAACACAATCAGCTACCTTTTTGATCTTGGCTGTAGCAATTTCCTGCTAGACATGTCTTCAAAAGCAAGGGAAACAAAAAGAAAAATGAACTATTGGGACCTCATCAAGACAAAAAGTTTCTGCGCTGGGGCGCCTGGGTGGCTCAGTCGTTAAGTGTCTGCCTTCAGCTCACGGCTTGATCCTGGAGTCCTGAGATTGAGCCCCCCGCATCAGGCTCCCTGCCCGCAGGAAGCCTGCTTCTCCCTCTATCACTTCCCCTGCTTGTGTTCCCCCTCTTGCTGTGTTTCTCTCTGTCAAATAAATAAATAAAGTCTTAAAAAAAAGCAAAGGAAACAGTCAATAAAACCAAAAGACAACTGACAGAATGAGAGAAGATATTTGCAAATGTCTTATCAGATAAAAGGATAGTATCCAAAATCTATAAAGAACTTATCAAACTCAACACCCCAAAGCCAAAAACTCTAGTCAAGAAATGGGCAGAAGACATAAAGAGACATTTCTCCAGAGAAGACATGCAAATGGCCTATAGACACATGAGAAAAAGCTCAATATCACTTGGAATCAGGGAAATAGAAATCAAAACCACAATGAGATACCACCTTCCATGGGTCAGAATGGCTAAAATTAACAACTCAGGAAATAACAGATGTTGGCGAGGATGTGGAGAAAGAGGAACCCTCTTACACTGTTGGTGGGAATGAACTGGTGCAAACTCCCTGGAAGACAGTATGGAGGTTCCTCAGAAAGTTAAAAATAGAGCTACCCTATGACTCAGAAATTGCACTATTTGGTATTTATCCAAAGGATACAAATATAGTGATTTGAAGGGGCACATACACCCCAATGTTTATAGCACAAATGCCCACAGTCATCAAAATATGGAAAGAGTTCAGATTTCTATTGACAGATGAATGGTTAAAGAAGATGTATGTGTATACCATGGAATATTACTCAGTCATCAAAAATGAAATTTTGCTATTTACAACAATGTGGATGAAACTAGAGAGTATAATGCTAAGTGAAAGAAGTCAGAGAAAGACAAATATCATATGATTTCACTCATATGTGAAATTTAAGAAACAAAAGGGAGAATCACAGGGGAAGGAAGGAAAAATAAGAAGAAAACAGAGAGGAAGACAAATCATAAGAGACTCTGAACTATAGGAAATAAACTGAGGGTTCCTGGAGGGGAAGGCACTTGATAGAATGAGCACTGGATGTTATATGCAGCTAATGAATCACTAAATTCTACTTCTGAAACTAATAATATACTTTATGTTGATTAAATCAAATTTAAATAAAAAATCCACATATAAGTGGACCTATGGAGTGAAACCTGTGTTGTTCAAGTGTGGTTTGCATTGTATGTATAGTCATGATTTTCAAGAGGTGTTTGAGAAAATATATTATTGTTCTTGAATTTTCTGACTTCAAATTCCTGCTATCAGATACATAAAACACTTTGATAGACACATGAAGAAAATACATAATATGGAATCAAAAAGCAAGAAACAACATAGAAGAAGGACAATATACATGGGAATAAAAACTAGACAGGAAGGAGGTCATCAGGTGTAAATCAAATGAAAATTTTGTACCATTTTGGAGGAAGGTAGATATTTAATAACTCTACAGAATGTTAAACAAATGTATGTATGTTCAAATTTAAGGATAAATACTAAAAAGTGAGATTTTAGTCTTTCTCACTCTCTCACACAATCTCTCAGAAGTAGTTAAAGAAAAAATAAATGAATAAGATGAAAACCACTTGAAAATCCAGCATGATTGAATACAGGCATGCAGTCAAGATTTAAACAACACTCTTTTGAAGTACTCAAGGAATATTCATAAAAATCGACCATGCAGGAAAGCACAAAGCAAGTATGAAAAGAGAGCACAAATCTAGTATCATTTTATCTGACCCCAGTTCCCTTAAGCTAGAAATCATTAAGAAAATATAATTAATTCCCTTACACTCTTGAACATTTAGAAAGCACTTTAACTCATGAATCAAAGTAATCAGAAGGAAATTTAAGAAACATTAGAAATGAAAGGTGCAAACTAAGTGGTTACCTAAAGAGGTTAAATAATTCCTCCCATAGACAATAATAGGAACTGGGCAGTAAATGGAAAATGACCAAAACAGGTCTAAACTTGAGACAAGTTTATTCATGAATGATTATTCCAACATGGGATCAAAACTGTGAGTTAATGGCTTTTCTGCCTGGGACTACTCCATAATCCCTCTCCCTAGTCACACATCAGCATCAGCGACTTGAAGGGGCAAATGATAGTTTAGCAGAGCAGCTGGAAATTTTACAGGAAAATATGAAAGCAAGAGAACCAGAGAAAGGCTACCGTAAAACCTGAATAAAATAAAATCTGAGCATAAACTGCTGTTCAAATTCTTGGATAAGCTTGGAACTATGCATAGACACAACAGAGTCCAGACAGCTCCAAGAAAAAGCAGACAGCAGTCACAGGGAGTGTCCACATTTGCAACTCACAGCTGCTCCTGGTAAGATTTTTGAGTTTTCATGCCTTTGACCAATTGCATTTCCCAACATATGTAGTTCCTGCCTCAGGTAGTCTTACTGGCCTCATGTGTCAGCACGGAACTAAGATTTGGCATAGCAACTGGAAATTTAGGAAAGAAAACCTGGAATCAAGGGGAGTACTGAGAAGATAAGCCTCAAAACATGAATATAAACTGCATAAATCTTAGGCTGATGACTAATCTACTCAGGTGTAAGGGAGATTCCCCTCCCCAGGGGTCACGCTAAAAAAGCAGAGGCTGGATACCCAAATCTAGTGGATGCAAGAAATCATCTGCAGGAGAGATTTCACAGCTTGGTACCAGGCAAATTAACTACTTATTAGAATAACAACAACAAAAGCAAAATAAGCCTCAGAAAAATAAGACAGATTCCAGAGTTTGTACAATATATAATGTTTTATCTATAAGGTTGAATTTTCAACCAAAACTTCATATGCATTGGTCATGCAGTAGGATACAAAGGGTTTTGAGTGTGACACATATTTGTTCTGGATTTGGGTTTGGTTATGGAAGTGATTGCTTCTAATATTATCGGATGATTAGATAACATTTGCAATAGAGTTCTCACATACAATACCATTCACAGAGCACTGGGTTATTAGAAAAGTGGAATGGATAGTTAACACACCTGCTTCCTAAATTGGTGGTGGGTGGCAGATAAAGGATTAAAGGGATGGCTTGAATTCTTATATGGATGTGTAACATCAAGGTGGATTGCCATCAGATCAACTCTGATATGTTGGGAAATACGGAGAGAATAGGAAAAGATATTGTAATTTACAGAGCCTTCTCCACTTCTCAAAAATTGTAATTTATAGAGCCTTCACAGAGCCTTCTCCACTTCTCAAAAAATTTTTTTGGCTTAATATTAGAGGTTAGGACCCAGATTGTACCTACAGTTTCTATTATAAAACACAACAAAACGAATTGCCTATATTTTTAAGGATGTGAGCATTGCCAACTTTCCTTACTCATCTAATTTAGAATTAATATCTTCAGCCTTCTTCCTACCTAGCAGATGAAGCAATTCTATATGCTCATATTTATGCAATTCTACCTGGAACAAGTGGGAGTAGATGAAAGAAGTAGCATAGGTTTCACTCTTATTGCCACCAGCTTTAAGAGTCATACCTTTTGCTAAACTCTATAGTTTTACTCTGTTGAGTAAGGTATAGCTGAAAAATAATACCAAAATGGGAAAAAGATGAAATGATTACTGACGGAAAGAGAATTTGTAAATTTAAAAGACAATATTGCTTTACAGTGTATGAGAGTTTCAGGACAAGAAAATAATCTTGTTTCTTAGTTTTTTTTTTTAAGATTTTATTTATTTTATTTGAGAGAGAGAGAGTGCATGAGTGGGGGAATGAGCAGAGGGAGAGAGAGAAGCAGACTCCCCACTGAGCAGGGAGTCAGACACAGGGCTCCATCCCAGGACCTGAGCTGAAGGGAGACACTTAACTGACTGAACCACCCAGGTGCCCTTAATGTATCCACATTCATAGTCCCCTTTCCTTCTAAGGTTTTCTTCTCTGCTTTAAAATGGCCCAAGTTCACAGAGTAGTGTGAACAGTCCCTCTGTGTGTCCCAGAACTCTGGGATCATGACCTGAGCCAAAGGCACACGTTTAACAGACTGAACCACCAGGTGCCCTGTTGTCTCTTAGTTATACACTGAGATACCAAACTGAAAACAAAGGCAGAATTATTCAACTGGATAAAAAGTAATATCCAGCTATATGCTATTTTTAAGAAATAAACTTTGAATACAAAGAGATAAGTAGATTGAAAGTAAAAATAATGGAAAAAGATATATTATGAAAATAGAAGAAGAAAGCTGAATTGTTGGGCACCTGGGTGGCTCGGGTGGCTCAGTTGGCTCGGGTCATGATCCCGGAGACCCGGGATCGAGTCCCACGTTGGGCTCCCTGCTCGGCAGGAAGCCTGCTTCTCCCTCTCTCACTCCCCCTGCTTGTGTTCCCCCTCTGGCTGTGTTTCTCTCTGTCAAATAAATAAAATCTTAAAAAAAAAAAAAGGAAAGCTGAATTGTCTATAACAATACCAGAAAAAAATAGACTTTCAGAGAAGGAGTATTGTTAGAGATACATGGAGATATTTTACAATGATAAAATTGTCAATTCAGAACAGAGAAAGAGCACTTATAAACATACATACGTGTCTTTATAACAGACCCAAAAATATGTTAAGCAAAACAGTCAAAACTAAAGGAAGAAATGGGAAAAGTCCAATTCCCTTGGAGATTTCAACACTTTTTTTTCCTCTGTAATTGATAAATTTCCTCTGTGATTGATAAAAGTAGACCATCAGTAATAATAGAGACCTGAACAACACTATCAAGTACCTTGATTTAAATGACATTTTCTTTTTTATTTTTAAGATTTATCTATTTATTTGAGAGAGAGAGAGAGAGAGAGAGAGAGAGCAAGCACATGTGGGCAAGAGTGCATGAGTGGGGGGAGGGGCAGAGGGAGGTGGAGAGAGAGAATCCCAAGCAGATTCCCCACTGAGCTGAGCACAGAGCCTCACGTGGGGTACATCTCATGATCCTGAGATAAATCAAGAGCTGGATGCTTAGCCTACTGAGCCATGCCTAAATGACACTTTTAGAACACCCTACCAAAGAATGGACAAATACATATTCTTTTCAAGTGCAGTGACTACCTACCAAAATAAATCATATGCTGAGGCATAAAACCAGTCTCAAGTAATGTAAAAGGATTGAAATCATAGCACATGTTCTATAGTCACCAAGGAATTAAATTACAGATCAATACCAGAAAGATATTGGGAAAATCCTAACATTTGAAAATTAAGCAACACATTTCTAAAAAATTCACTGGCCAAAGAAATAACAGGGGAAACTAGAAAATATTTTAAATTCAATAGCAATGAAAATAAACATATTGAACATTGTGAGATGTACCTGAAACAGTGTTTACAGAGTTTATTTATTCCCTTAGTGCATATGTTAAATAAGGAAGTAGGACTTAGAAACAGTTATCTAAGTTTTCAACTGAAGAAGGCAGAAAAGGAGAGCACATTAATCCACAAGAAATTTCTAATATCAAGAGTGAAAGAGGGGAGGGACATCAATTCAGTTTCTAAGACATGAAAAAGAAAGTAGGGGATTATTAAAACAACCTCAATGAAATGATCATATTTCTTGAAAAATCACACCAACACTAACTGAAGAAGAAATGGATACCTGAATTACCCTCTATAAGTGAAAGAAATTGAATTCATAATTAAAAATCTTCCCAAATTGAGGGGCACCTGGGTGGCTCAGTTGGTTAAGCGACTGCCTTCGGCTCAGGTCATGATCCCGGAGACCCGGGATCAAGTCCACCTCGGGCTTCCTGCTCGGCGGGAAGCCTGCTTCTCCCTCTCTCACTCCCCCTCGCTTGTGTTCTTCCTCTGGCCGTGTTTCTCTCTGTCAAATAAATAAAATCTTAAAAAAAAAAAAAATCTTCCCAAATTGAAATCTCCAGACTCCTGTGTTTTCTCTGGTGAAGTGTATCACACTTTTGAGGAGGAAGGAATATTAAAGTTACAAATGCTTTTGCATAACATTGAGGCAATTTAACCTTTTTCAGTCCATTTTATAAGGTGAGTGTACACTCATACCAGACCCCCCCAAAAAAATCACAAGACTAGAAGATAGAGAAAAATATCCCTCATGAGCATTTATGTAAAAATCCTTAGCAAATTATGTTCAAGTCATATGGTAAAATACATAAAAAAATAATAAATTCTGAAAAATGTGGTTTTATCTCAGTAATGCAAAGTTGTTTTTATTCTGAAAATCAACCAATATGCTTCACTATATTCTCTTTTATATTATGTCCTCTTTTACATTAGAATAAAAGAGGAAAAGTATGATTTTTCTCAAGAGGGGTCAAAAAAGCATGTGGTAGAAGTCAACACAAACAATAAAATCTCTCAGCAAAGTAATAATAAAAAGTAACTTCCTCAACATGACGAAATACAGGTATGATAAATTTATAAGTAACATCATATTTAATGGTGAAAGACTGAATACTTTGCATGTAAGATCAGGAACAAGACACGGTGTTCTTTGGACATTGCACTGGAAGTCCTATAACAACAGAAAAAAAGGTAAAAGGAATGCAGTTTGGGGATGAATAAAGTTAACATTGCAACATGATTGTATGGGCAGCAAATCTAAAAAAAAAGCAAAGAAAAAAGAAATTTTGGTGCAGGTCACAAAGTACAAGGTTGAGGTTAAAAATTCAATCCCATATATCAGGGGAAAAATAACTCTGTTTACTAAACAACTTTATTACAAAAGCAATGTAAAAATTTTTTTGACTAAATGTAACAAGTGATGGGTGAAAACCATACATCTTGCTCATTGAAAACAGAGAGAAATTAAAGACCTAAATAAATGGAGCAGGATGTCAGCTCATCTGCTGGAAGACATGAGTTAAAAAGGCACTTTTTTCTAACTTGATTTATAGATTCAATACAATCTCAGTCAAAGCCACAGCAAGCTTTTGTAGAAAGTGCCAAGGGGTGATATTAAAATTTGTATGGAAACAAAAGACCTGGGATAGCCAGAAATATTTTAAAAAGAAGAATAAAGTTGGAGAATGTATATACCTGATTTGAAGGCTTCTTATAAACCTACAGAAGTCAAGACCTGTGTGGTGTTGGGTAAAGAATAAATATGAAGAACCATAAAACAGGGAGACAAACCATAAGAGACCCTAATCTCCAGAAACAAACTGAGGATTGCTGGGAGGGTGGTGGGAGGGATGCGGTGGCTGGGTGATGGACATTGGGGAGGGTATGTGCTATGGGGAGAGCTGTGAATGGTGTAAGACTGGTGATTCACATACCTGTACCCCTGAAGCAAATAATACATCCTATGTTAATTAAAAAAAAAAGAATAGAGTTTGGAAATAGGCCCACATATACACATGGACTGATTTTTGGCAAGGGTTCCAAGGCAACTTAATGTCATGTGAAGGCAGAGTCCTTTCCTATAGCCATTAGATATATGTATGACAAAGAAAAGAAAACCAAACGAAACCCAAACCAAAAGGCTACAGCATACCTAAACCATGGCTCACAACTTGAATGGCCCATTGACTTACACATAGAGCTATAAACCTTTCAGAAGAAAACTTTTATGTCCTTGGGGTGGGTGATAATTACTTAAGAAGAAAACCTCTATGTCCTTGGGGTAGGCAATAATTACTTAAGTACAGTCCTAAAAAATGAACCATGAAAGATATAAAAAGATCCTTTGGACTTTATAGAAATTTAAAACTTGTTTTTCTTTAAATAAGAAAATGAAAAGGCATTTCTCAGGCTAGAAAAAAATGTGCTATATTCATAAACCAGAATAATACTCAGCAATAAAAACTGATGAAATTCTATATAAAACTATATGAAATTCTAAAAAAGGTAAAGTGAGAGTGAACAATGGGGCACCTGCATCGCTCGTTGTGTTAAGCACCTACCTTTGGCTCAGGTCTTGATCTCAGGTCCTAGGATCAAGCCCCACATCGGGCTCTCAGCTTTATGGGGAGTCTGCCTCTCCTTCTTCCTCTGTGGTTTCTCTTGCTTTCACTTTCTCTCAAATAAACACATAAAATCTTTAAAAAAATTACTTTATAAAAAAATAGTGAACAAAAGTAGATTGGTGTTTGCCTAAGGCTGGGGTGGCAGTGGGGAATGGGGAGAGGGGCAAGGATGGACAAGAGCAAGAGGCAGTGAGTATGTGCTAGAAGTGATCTCTATCTTGAGTGTAGTTGTGGTTGCATGACCGAATTCATTTGCCAAAACTCATCAAGTTATCCACTAAATTATTAAGCTTCAGTAAACCTGTTTAAATAAGAGAAACTAGAAAAGCCTATAATGATGAAAATATTGAATATTATTTTAAAAAACTGAGTTTCAACTTGTGACATTTCCAGAATTTTGTATATATTTAAAATATTATACTATCAAAAAAGAATGATTGCAAATTATGTGCTCATTATCATGATTTACAATCATACAATGTAAAATGTATGGGCTACATCCTCACAGGAAAAGTGGTAATCAGCTCTTGCTATAGCTCTGAATATTTAGTGTGGTGGCATGGTGGTCTTGGGGGCATCTCTCCTCTTGAAGCGTGCAGTCTCTAGAGGTGCTTAGAGAAGGATTATGCTCATGCTGCTGTATTCTTTTGATGAATTATTCTGAGGAACAAACTCAGTTTCATGAACCGGCTTATTGCTCTGGTTACCAGAGTGGGGAAGGAGAGTACCACTGGAGCCCACTGGAAACAGAGAATTATTCTGTCCTCAAAATGTGTTAGAAAGAAGAGCCTGAATGGAGGAAGTGATGGTGGAGATGAAGATGAGAAGTTTGATTCCCAAAGGACTTAGGGAGAGAACCAATCACCAGAGAAATGGGAGGATGGCTGGAATAGTGAGTGGAGTGGTTTGCTGAGGGAGGACACATGGGAGGAGGAATCCACTTGGTGGTACTTTGAGCATATCGAGGAATGACGTGGTCTAGCCATAGCCATAGGTCCTCCTGGTCCACGAACTTGTCCTCCATATGCCAATGGCAGTGGAGGTCTGGGGAAGGGGAGAAGAGCTTGAGCAGGAGCACTGGAGATTCATTTCATGCACATGAAGTCATTGCAGTAATTTGTACGAAGAAGGAGACAGAGAAGGAGAAGGCAAGGAAGGAATTTGGAAGAAAGTGGGGAGGTAGTAACTGTGGTTGGACAAAGGAATGGTGTGGAGCTCTGGCTCCCTGGGTAGCTTTCATTGACTTGGGATAATTAGCTTCATTTCTCTGGACCTCAGTTTTCTCACTATGATGGTTTTGGTTTAGGTCATCTCTTAGATTCCTTCTACTTTTAAGTTTCTATTCTCCATTGGCAAAGAAGTAGCTTACCCTCCCATAGAGCTTTATAAGAAATATGCCAGCATGCACATGCACACACAAATACTTCAGAGAACAAACACCACTTCTACTAACATGGTTTATCTCAAGAAAGGGGCCCAGAAAAATGAAACAAACTGGTAATTAACAGGAGTGACTGGAATACCCTGTTGTCACAGCAAACCATGTGGAATGTTGAAGAAACACGCATGCAGGCAGCTCCCTGAGCAAACGCTGAGGGGCTAGAATGGGAAGCAGACACGCTGTGTCCCAGTCAGCCTGCCCAGAAGATGCCAAATGAACCTGGATGGTGGAAAGTCAGAGGGGAAACTGACTCAGTTGTCCCCTCTTACAATGGGGGATATGTTTCAAGACCCCCAGTGGATGCCTGAAACCATGGATAGTACTGAACCCTCTGTATACTTTTGTTTCCTATACGTACATACCTATGATGAAGTTTAATTTATAAATTAGGCACAGTAAGAGATGAACAACAATAACTAATAATAACATAGAATAATAATAGTAATATATTGTACTAAAAGTTATGGGAATGTGGCCTCTCTCTCCCTCTAATATTTTGTTGTATTCACCCTTCTCATGGTGCTGTGAGATGAGAAAATGTCTGCGTGATGGGATAAAGTGAGGGCAATGACTTGGGCATCTGTCCCAATGTTTGAACTTATTTCTATACACTAGAAAGAGGGCCATGTGTTTCCAGATGGTGGTTGACTGCGGGTTGAAACCACAGATAGCAAAACCATGGATAAAGGAGGACTTCTGTGTGCAGCAATCCAAGAGGATTCTTGGGTCCCCATACCTGCTGCCCTTTGGGAAACTCAAATTTTATATAAAATAAAGCTACATTCATGACTGAATAATATTCCATTATATATGTGTGATTCCATTATATATGTGTGATATCTCTTACATGTATAATCTAAAAATGTCAAATGTCATGAAAAGCAGAGTAAATGGTGGTTCCGAGGGGATGGGTGTGGGAGGATAAGATTAATGGCGTTTAAGGTACAAACTTGTAATGAGCAGCAAAGAAGCTAGTGATCTAACACACAGCATAATGAATGTGGACAATATTATACTATAATTATGGAATGTGAGAAATATCACTACAACTGCAATCATATCACAACACATAAGTATATCAAAGTAACATGTATACCTTCAGTGTTAAATACATTCAATAAAAATTTTCTTTTATATGAGAAAAAAGCTACACTATCATACTCAGCTCTTAACCCCGTCATGAAGGGTTCAGCCCACACCTACTGGGTGGGTTGCTGATGTCTGTATATGTCATAAATTCACAACGGCTTTCAACAAAACACCCGGGGGAAATTGATAAGAGATTTAAAGGGCTTTTCTTTTTTTTCTAGGATAGCTCACCCTTCTCCACATTACTTCACTACTTTTAACATGTTTTGATCACTAACTAATAATTTTCCAGAGGTGTTACCACATTTTCCTATCAACTGATAACATAATAATGATAATTTTACTAGGATCAAATGGTGATCGTAGACACACGTAACCATTATGTTGGCTCAAAGAGTCTCAACAGTCTCAACAGACTGAAAGAGTCTATGAACCTATGTAGTTCACAAACAACTACGTTTTTGTGGTCTTCAATGATTTCCTTGAAATAGTGTGGAGTCGAAGGTTCTGACTTTTCTTCCTGCTGGTGCCTCACTCATTGGGCAAGTCCAGCTCATCTTTTGGGCCCCAAGGACTCCTTTGTTAAATTAAGAAAAAAAGGAGGTAGGGAAGGAAACTCCCCAATGATTCTATCTCAATAATAGGTGAAACTTGAAGAAGCTTTTGTGTTCTTCAAAAAATTCTAGACTATAGAAGGAAAAGTCTTTGTGTTACGTCTAACTGCTCAGTATCATGAGAAGCAACTAGAAAACCAGCATTGTGTGGATAGGAAGACCTGGTATACTGAGTCTTCATCTTACTTTACAATTTTTCTGTGGTCATATTGAATGAGTTATATAATATATTTCCTTTTTCAGATTCCTTTGGTAGAATAAAAGGAAGTGGTAATTCTCTATATTCTTTTCCAATATGAACATAAATAATGCTATTTATGACTGTCAAGAAAGGTGAAAGTATGAAGTCTATAAACATCTAAAAGAAATATGTAGTACAAACTCCAGGCCTTATATTTAATTTTACTAGACAGTTTTAATACCCTGAAAACATAAGGGCATGTGGAAAGCAAAAGTTTAGCCAAAAAGTGAAATTTGATTCTCCATCTGTCATGGACTGAATTGTGTCATCCTGCAATTCATATGTTCAAACCCTAACCCTAATGTGACGGTATTTAGAAATGAAGTCTTTATTTTTTTTTGTTTTTTGTTTTTAAATATTGTATTTATTCATTACAGCACAAGCAGGGGGAGAGGCAGGGGGAGAGGCAGAGGCAGAGGGAGAAGCAGGCGCTCCACTGAGAAAGGAGCCTGATGTGGGGCTCGATCCCCGGACCTGGAGATCATGACCTGAGCAGAAGGGAGACACTCAACCATCTGACCCACCCATGTGCCCCAGAAATGAAGCCTCGAAGAATTAATCAAGGTTCAGTGAAGTCGTAAGGGTGGGGCTTTAATCTGATAGGATGTCCTCAACAAAAGAGGAAGAGAGGCCACAGAGCTCTCTCCAGAGTGCACACCAAGGAAAGGCCATGTGAGGACACAGTGAGTGGTATCAATAAGCCAGGAAGAGGGACTTCACCATAAACCTACCCTGCTTGGGTTTCTGGCCTTCACAACTGTGAGATAACAAATAAATTAAATTTATGTTGTTTAAGCCACCCAGTCTGTGATGTTTTGTGATGGTAGCCCTAACACACTAATATAACATCTAAATGGGTCCTAAATACAACTTTTCCCCAAAGTTTATGGAGATACAAAGAAAAATTCCTATTTAAGCTTCACATAGAAATTTAGATTTCTGGTTTAACTCCAGAGTTCCTTTTCTTTAATATGCAAAAGGTAAATGAAAAAATTTTTACATATTATGATAGTAAAGTGCTTTGGATGGACACAAATATCGATGATGTCCTCAGATGACTATTTTTTGAGGCTGACTTACTATCCTCCCAATACTTTCTTCTTTACATCTTGAATCGCTGAGATCCATGGAGATTTTCTTAAGAAAACGTATTTATTCAAATACTATGTCACAAGCAGCGATGGGTTGGTTTGGTGTTTTGTGACAGAAAAGGTCCATATGGTACTTTTGGAGGGAAGTCACTATGTATGTTTTTGAAGGAAGCCCACATTGGGAGTTATGTTCCTTGAAGGCAAAGTGTTTATATAAATTATTTGGAATTCTACTGCATGAGAGATTTACCTATTCTCTCTTTGTTTATCGAGTCATTTATTTATATCAACATTGACTTCTGGATATTTACTTTATACTTGGGTTATAAGCCAGAGCTACTTTATTTTTCTGCTCCAACTATTCCAGCTTTGGACAGTGGCAAGGCTTTCAGTTGGTTCCAGTGTGTTCCTCTGATAGAGCTGCATCAGAATAGGCATTTTTTGGGAATACTACCTTACGTTCTGACTACAAGATGCATCAGGGTCCCCTTGCATATTTCCTGCCTCAGTCCAGGAATTAGCTCTTTGTCCAAGAAGACTTGGTTTCTTTCATTGGATCTTGGTACTGGAAACCATGATTGGTTACCAGGTGTGCTCATTGCCACTGGGGCTTCGGTGCCTCTAGGTCTCTCAGATGGCAGCAAAGGAATATATATGTGGTACTAACTCATGCACAGATACTTATCTATAAGTATTTCTCCATGTAGCCATACATACCTATATTAAACTCAGCATGTGCTCATACTGATATCTCCAACTGTATCTATTGCCAAATGGGCCATTATAGTTTCCTCCCTTTCTTGCTTATAACCTTCCACTCCAACACTGAGAAATATGGCTCCCACCCTCTGCCACACATCTACTTACTTGTTCAATTCTAGTGTATTGGCTTAGTAACTTCTGAATTTCTAAGTCGTACTTCTATAAGAAATGATTTTTATCAATTAGAGTATGGTGTTCATGCACAGTTTATTTTGTCTTCCACATTACAGATATCACTAATTTCCAAAGTTGGGTCAGTACCTTTGTCCTCTACCCCCTTCAGTTAGTTCGTTTCATCTGTTTGTAGTATCGTCGGATACTTTTGTCACAGTTTGTATTTCACCCTGTAATTCCTCTGCTAACTGATTTTTTTAAAAAAAGTTGTATACAGCGGAATTCATTCTTTCTGCTGTCAAGTTTTATGGGTTTTGACAAATGTGTAGTGTCATATATCCATGACTACATAGTTTCATCACCCTAAAGTATCCCCTGTGCTTCATCCATTCTAGCCTCCCTCACTCCCCTACCTGAAACTCCTGCAACCACTAATCTGTTTACCATTCTATAGATTTTCCTTTTTCAGAGTGTCATATAAGTGGAACCTACGGTATGTAGCCTTTCAGACTGGCTTCTTCCACTTTGCAATATGCATTTAAGATCCAACAATATCTTCACATGGTTTAATAATTTATTTATTGAAATTTCTCAATAGTATTTTATTTTACAGATGCACCAATTTGTTTATCCATTTGCCTAATTGAAGGATGTCTTTTTCTTAAAACTATTTATTTATTTATTATTTCACAGAGAGAGAGAGGGTGTGTGTGCACAAGCAGGGGAAGGGGCAGAAGAAGAGGAAGAAGCAGACTCCTCACTGAGTAGGGAGCCCAATGTGGGGCTTGATCCTAGGGTCTTGGGATCATGACCTGTACTGAAGGCAGATGGCACCCAACTGAGCCACAAAAGCACTGCAAGGATGTCTTGATTGCATTCACTTTTTGGTGATAATAAATAAAAGTATAACATTCCTGTGCCTGCTTTTGAGTAGACAGGATTGCTAGATAAGGCAATATTTAGTTTTCTATTGTCAAATTGTCTTTCAGAATAGCTACACTATTTTGCATCTCTACCAGCAATGGATGAGAATTTCTGTGGCTCTATCTCTCCTCTCAGCCACTACTATTGTCACTGTTTTGGATTTTGGCCATTCTGGTAGGTGTGTAGTCTACTGTCGTCTAATTCACATTTCCTTAATTGCAAATGATATTCAATATCCTTTCATCTACTCATTTGCCACCTGTCTTTTTTCTTTGGTGAGGTGTCTGTTCAGATCTTTGCTCATTTTTAATTGAATTACTTGTTTTCCTATTGTTAGGTTTTAAAAACTGTGATTTTATTCATTTTTTAAAATATTATTTATTTTTAGAAAAAGAGAGAGAGAAAGAGCACAGGTGCTCATGTGGAGGGGAGGGACAGAGAAAGACTCTCCACAGATTCCCTGAGGAGCTTCATCTCAGGACCTGTGGGAACATGACCTGAGCTGAAAGCTAGAGTTGGACACTTAACCAACTGAGCCACCCAGGCACCTCTAAAACATGTCATATTAAAAAGAGATTATGAAAGGTTATACTAGAACAAAGAAAGTTTAAGAACTTTATAGCAATTTGACAATGCCCATCGACTCTAGTAATACTAAATTTCTCTTTGTATTTTTGATATCCTTATTATTTTATAAATGTTTTCTAGTCACTTATTTTTATTGTATTTTAAAAGTTGTCAACTCATACTAGATAAGTAATTTAAAATACAAAATAATCAAAAATAAAAAGACCCCTGGTCCTTCACTACAATTAGTTTGAAGAGCACAGCATTACAAAACTGGTAACATCTTTTGAAGTAGCGAACTATATTATTCAGGATGAATAAATGCCTTAGTACCAAGCCCCCACATGTCTGTTGTATAGCACCATAGAAATCTATCTTCTTGCCTCATAAGTGTCTGATGACAGTATTCAATAGGACACCCTACACACTTCAATGCAGAGACCCAACCTCCTTCTACCTGTGGCTTGGCTAATTCTTAAGCCCCAGAGTCTTATGTTAGATACTATGCTTCCAACGGTTAGGGGAAGAGGTAGAGTGATTAATTGCTCAGGGGATCTAGTGGGTCAGGATGGGAAGGGGAGAATATCATTTCTCCTTCACATTCTATTAGGCACTGATGTCACATGCTGACATCAAGGCTGAGAAATATCTACCTGGGAGCTTGGGAAGAATGAAAAGTAGGCAGAAGATCTTATAGTCAATCTTTATCATACAAATGAAATGATAGAAACTGTACATTTTATTATGTTATTATCAGCAAAGAGTTTTATTAAACATGTCCCTCTTTATAGCTATGCCATCAGAGCACATGGGGCAACCAAGTTCATTATGGGCCAGGGGAGTGATAAAAAGAGAGAGCATAAAGAAAATGAACAGCTATTTCCTAAAAGAGATGAGGAAAAGAACACACAATGTAGTTTAGATCATGAAGTTATTAAAGAAACCCTACCTAGGGGCGCCTGG
>PITA01029108.1:0-18374 GCA_004023965.1 Spilogale gracilis | reverse complement strand
TTTCCCCATTGAGGATGATATTCGCTGTGGGTTTTTCGTAGATAGATTTTATGAGGTTGAGAAATGTTCCCTCTATCCCTATACTTTGGAGAGTTTTGATCAGGAACGGGTGTTGTATTTTGTCAAATGCCTTTTCTGCATCAATTGAGAGTACCATGTGGTTTTTCTCTCTTCTCTTATTGATTTGTTCTATCACAAGGATCTCTTTCAAGCTGCAGGGAAGGCTCCCAAATCCTGAGCCTCAGCTTTAATAAAAAAAGGTCTTCATTCAATGAGTGACTTCTGTCAACTCATGCCTGTACATACAAACCATTCAAATGCTAAATTGGCAAGAAAGTTGAACTCCTTGGAAGCCCAAGGCAAGAAAATGCTGGAGTTAGGAGTGATCAGGGCAAAACAATCATTAACCATTTAAGTAAAATAACACCTGATTTAAATAAAGACAAGAAGAAACCCAAAATTGTGGACATAAACCAGGTTGGTCAGGATGGGATTAATCCGAGAGTTAAAATACACCTTGATCTCTTCAAGAAGTGGGATATTGATCAACATAAAATTTTACTAAGTTACATGTGGATGTCACAAGTTCTAGAAAAACCACCACAAGGTAGGTATTGAGGGCAAAACTTTCAACGGAGTAAAGAAAAAACAAAAGGAAAAAGCAACTCGACCCTTCTACAACACAGCAAGAAAGGAATAATAATAATAAAGGAGTGAAACAGCAAGAAAAGTATAAAGCATACAAAATAAAATGGTAGAAATTAATCCGTCATTAATTTCAATATATGTGAATGACATAAACCATCCAGTTATAAGATAAATATTGTCACCTGGGATTTAAAGAACAGATCAGCCGTTATTTGTGTAAAAGACACAGTGATAGTAAAAGACACAGTTGAAAAGCAGAGAATGGAAGAAGATAGTCCAGCGCGAACAGGGTCACTAGAGACACAGATCAACACCTGACGAAGACATCCAGGAAGGAAGATGTGACAATTCTGATCTCGCACACCTGTGATGATACAACCTCAATATACGTAAAACGAAACTTGACAGGACTTCATGAAGCAGGAAATAGACCCACCACTATCTTGGGGGATTGGAGCACCCTTCCCCAGCAGTAGGTGCAGCAAATTTAAAAACCCAGGAAGGGCTGAACCACACAATGGATTGAACTTGTGCGTCTAGGACCCTGGGACCCACAGCCGCACCAACTACACTCTTCTCAAGCACACATGGCGAGTTTAGGAGAACGGACCCCACCCCACGCCAGAGTGTGCCGTGAAATGAGTGTTCTGTATTTGCAGACTGGTATGGTGCCCACTGACCAACAGAAATATGGCCAGTGCCATAAAGAACCCGATGTTAGATTTTATTCAATTTTAATGGACTTGTGTTGAAATTGCCATTGTGGCTGATGGTTATGTATTGGGCAGTGGGATACTAGGTCATAAGGGTCGGCATATTTTTAAAAATTGATTTATTTTTTGTTATTATGTTCAGTTAGCCAACATATTGGTTTTATGATGTAGTGTTCAACGATTCATTACATATAACAACCGGCACATTTTTAAGGATGGGCGCCGTGAGGTCACATTCTTTGACCTTAACGGAAACTGAATTCAAAAATCAGTATCGAAAGAGAACTAAAAAATCTCATCCATTTGGAAATTCAAAACACTTCTAAAAAAATTCAGGGGTCAAAGAGGAAATCGTAATGGAAAATCGAATGTATCTGGGGTTGGCCCATAACGAACAGAAGAAAGGCTCAAGTAATGACTCGAGTGACTCTAAGTAAATTAAAACATTTAAAACAGAGTAACCTCCCAAAGGAAAATATTAAAGGTAAGATATAAATCATCTGAATAGAGGGGCGCCTGGGTGGCTCAGTCATTAAGCGTCTGCCTTCCACTCAGGTCGTGGTCCTGGGGTCCTGGGATCGAACCCCACATCCGGCTCCCTGCTCGGTGGGAAGCGTGCTTCTCCTTCTCTCACTCCCCCTGCTTGTGTTCCCCTCTCTCATTGTGTTTCTGTCTGTCAAATAAATAAATAAAATCTTTTAAAAAAATTATTTAGGGGCGCCTGGGGGGCTCAGTTGGTTAAGCAACTGCCTTCGGCTCAGGTCATGATCCCGGAGACCTGGGATCGAGTCCCACATCGGGCTCCCTGCTCAGCGGGAAGTCTGCTTCTCCCTCTCTCGCTACCCCTGCTTGTGTTCCCTCTCTGGCTGTGTTTCTTGCTGTCAAATAAATAAAATCTTAAAAAAAATTTTTTTTAAATTATTTAAATAGAAGAGGAAGAGGGACAATAAAGAGAATAAACAAAGGCAGATTCTGTTGTTTGAGAAGATTAATAATATTAATAATAATACTGCTTTGGCAGTATTTATCAAGAAAATAAGAAAGCTCAGATAAAGCATACTAGAGAGAGAAAGTCAACACAGCAGTACACACTGCTGAGACTAACATGTAATGAGACACTATTACAAATAACTTTGTGCCCCATTTTTTAGAACTTAAGTATCCATGGACAAATTCCTAGAAAAATATAACTTATCTAAGTTGACTCAAGAAAAACAGAAGGCACAGATTGTTCTGTAACTATTAAAGAAAGTGATTTGTAGTTAAAGGTTTCCCAAAAAGAAATACTGGAGTCTAGAGTCTTTTTTTTAAAACAGTTTTTTTTTTTTTTTTAATTTATTTGAGAAAGTGAGAGCATAAGTGGGGTGGAAGAGCAGAAGGAGAGGGAGAAGCCAGCTCCCTGCCGAGCAGGGAGCCCAACTCTGGCCTCGATCCCAGGGCTCTGGAATTATGACCCAAGCAGAAGACAGATGCCTAACCGACTGAGCCACCCAGGCGGCCTTGAGTCTAGAGTCTTTAGAGGCAAGTCCTAACAAACATTTCAGGGATATACAGTTTTAGACTCACAGAAAATATTCCATAAAGTAGAGCGAGAGAGACAGAGAGAAAAGGAATTTCCTCCCACTTGTTTGATGAAGCAAGTCTAACACTGATAGGGAAACCAGGACAAGGACAGTAAGAGACAGGAAAACTTTTCTGGCCAGTTTCACTCATGAACTGATGAACAAAAAATTTTGCGAGCGGAATCCAGCGATGTGTAGAAATGATGCTACATCCTGACGAACGGGTTGCACCCCACGAGTGTAAGGTGCGAGCAGCCATGTTCCCGCATTCAAGCAGAAAACCATATGGTCATTTCAACAGATGCAGGAAAAACACGTACGCGATCATTCATTCAGGGTAAACTTTGAACAAAGTAGAAATGAAAGAAAACTTTTTTAACCTGTTAAAGATTATCTACAAAAAACCGCAATGCAAAGGTGGACGAGGAGATCTAACTCATGTCCTTAAGTGGCTCATAACCCGGGGTTATGGCACAGAGACGGCGACCGCCGGGAACCACACAATTATTTTTTTAAGTCTTCTTAACAGAGAAGAAAATAAGGATCATATCAATCAAATCAGCCTTCATGTTTTAATTTCTTTTTATATAATAATATTGCTCAAACATTCCCTTTTCTAGAACTTAATGGTGTAATCTTATTCTCGTTGTATCATTTTATCTATCATTATATCCTATAGGAAAGTTTTTAATGTTTTGCTACAATGAAACTATATTATGAGCATGCCTCCCAGCTCATTTATATGACATATGGGACATTTGGACATGATTTTATTTTATTTTAAGTTTTAAAAAATTTTATTTTTTTGAATTTTAGGAGTCATGATTTTAAAACCATAATTATTTTAATTTTTAAATTTATTTTTATTTTTTTAAGATTTTATTTATTTAACGGAGAGAGAGAGAGATCACAAGTAGGCAGAGAGCAGGCAGAGAGAGAGGAGGAGGCAGGCTCCCCGCCGAGCAGAGAGCCCGATGTGGGCCTCGATCCCAGGACCCTGAAATCATGACCTGAGCCGAAGGCAGAGGCTTTAACCCACAGAGCCACCCAGGTGCCCCAAATTTATTTTTAATTAAGAAATTTTGGGGGGTGATATGATTTTAAAACTCTAATAATTTTTTTATTTTTATATATCGTGTGTACACACAACTTATCCACATCTAGGACCTTAACCATTCCTGTGCTTCAAGGAGACTGGAGGCTCATGGATGAGGACAGAGATGCCGTGAAGGTCAAGAGTGGGTGTGGAGGGCGGGTGTGCCTAGGTGGCTCCGTCCTTAAGCATCTGCCTTTGGCTCACTCAGGTCAGGAGCAGGGAGCCCATTTCTCCCTTTGCCCGCTGCTCCCCCTACTTGTACACTCTCTCTCTGCCAAATTAAAAAAAAAAAAGGTGCAGGAATATTTGGGTGTAAGTAGGCTAAGATGTCTATTGTGGCATTTACTGAATACTAAAACCTTGGCAGTGGCATGTTCTTCTGTTTAAGGGCCGACTGACAGTACAGAACTGCTTCCTGAGCTGCTCCCTTCCTGGGCGCAATGTCCTCAGAAGACTGACTGAGGCTTAGGGATGGGGGGGTCTCCGGAACATATTTCTTGATCATAAAACGCTTCAAGTTTTTGGAGTGTTTTAAAGAATCATATGTTTATATTCCATCATGTTGTAATTTCTAAAAGTATCAGTCCCCGCTGATTTAAGGGGGAGAAAGGGTCTTTCACTACAGATAGTTTGAGAGACTCCATGAACCAGACTCCATGAAAATCAAGAAATGCTATTCCCTGGAAGGCACCATCGAGATTAAAGACAGGCTACACGATGGAAGAGCATGTCTGCCACACGTGTAACTGACAAAGACCTAGTATCTAAAATGCATAAAGGACGCATTCAAATCAATTAGAAAAACGGGCAGAATCTTGATGAAGCACTTCATAGAAAAAGAAGGCCTAATGCCCAATAAACATCTTGAAAGGCCTCCACCTCGTTCGTCATCAGGGAAAGGAAAGTTAAAACCACAGTGAAAACCACATACACGGTCAACAGATTGGCAGAGACTTAGAAGATTCACAAGCCTAAGTAAACAAACGTTGGTGGGGAAGCTACGCATTACAAGAATTCTCAAGTATTTACTGCTCCTGAGAGTGGAAACTACTTATAAGGACTTTGGGAAACTTATTGGCAGTTTCTTCTAACCCTGAGCACACACATGCTGTGTGACCCAACAATTCCTAGGGACCCAATGGAAACGTGTTACATATGTGAACAAATAAGGTGGACAGGGTTATTTACAGAATTATTATTTATAGTAGCCCCTAAATGAAAGCAACCTAGATGTCTACCGGCCGTGGAGAGTGTAAATAAGAGGCAGGATGGTCACATGATGGAATGCTCTGCGGGAGTGGTTCTCCAAACATGGAGCACGCATCAGCGACAGCAGCAGCACCTGGGACTTGTTAGGGATGCACATTCTTGGGTCTTGCTTCAGATCTAGCAAACCAGAGACTCTGGGGGTGGGGCTCAGTCCTTGTTCTAGCAAGACCTTCAGACGATTCTGATGTTAAAGACTGAGAACCACAGATCTACAGCAAAAAAGAGAATAATTTATAATTTGGGGCAGCAGTGTGAATGAATTATGCAAACATAAGCTGTTTTCCTTGGTTTTTCATGGTTCCCCTTAGGGACCAGCAGGGCATTTCAGTGGGTTGGCCCTTCCATGAATTCGGAAATGTCCCCATGCTGTGACGGTTCTCATTCAGTTGGTCAGCGCCAACTTGGGATCAAAGCTGCATGGTAGGGAGCCGTAGGTATAGACATAGAGGTCACCTAAGGGGTCTGGAGATGAAGAAGGGTGTCCCTTGGGTCCAGGGAAACATTCCAGTGGGACATGAAGTTCATGGTCAAGCCTGGAACTGAGCCAGAACCCTGATGGAGTTCTTGCGCTGGGGCCTCCCAGGCCTGGCTGTGGTTGGAGAAAACCATTCTGCTGATAATCGCCCCATGGGTCTGAATGGCGGAGGTCTTTGGAGACCAAGTATCCCTAGACCAAGAGATTGGTGGAAGCGGAGGCTGTCGGGGATGTGCTTGTCTCCGTCCTGGCTCCACACCTCCTGTTGCTGCCGCCGCCAAGACATTTGGAGTCACACTTCCTGCGGAGTTTCCCTGGTTGGTTACCATTTCTCGGTGCCGACGGTGTGTTCTGGTGTTCCTCCCTGAGGTTTCTGTGCCTTTTGCTTCTCCCCCGGACTTCTCCAGATAGTCCTTAATGTTTAACGATTCCCTTAAGAGTCATGAGGTAGATGCAAAAGTCAAGCTTGAAGGTGTTGAGACTATCTTATTAGGGCATTACGCACCTGTATGGCTCCTGGCCAAAGGGGGGTTCATGACAGTGAAACCCGTCTGAACTCACCCATCCCTACAGATCTTGATACGTTCTGCGTATGATTGACTCCCAAACTCATGTCCCTAGGCTGGTCCTCTTGGTCTAAGCTCTAGCCGCGTACCAGTGGCTCACGTGGTGTTTTCACTTGAACTCAAACTGATTCTCTTTCTGTTGACTTCTCACTGTCTCCGCTAGGCATACTGTCTCCTGTCCCAGCTCACCAGTCACCCAAGATCCAGGGCCCAGGTGTCTCCCTGGCTTCTCACATTTCCTCATCAGCCACATCCAATCTATTGGCACATTCCTTTGGTTCTGCCTTGGAAATATATATATGTTATCCAATCGCTACTTATTCCCTCGACTTCTTCTCCCCAAGAACAATCCACAACTATCCCTCTCCTACATTTCTGCATGAATGCTTTCAGGGGTCTCTTTGTCTATTCTTAATCTCCTTCAACCCACTCTGCAGATAGCATCCAGCATGATTTTGTGAAATACGTAACTCAGATGACTTAGATGCCTTGGTTAAATCCATGCTATGGTTTCCCATTGCACTTGAATGAGACCCACATTTCTTGATGCACCTAGGGTGTGATCTAGTCCCTAGTATTTCTTTGACCTCCTCTCTGGTGAATGGTGCTGTAGCTGCGTTGGCCGTCTCGCTCTCCCTCAAGCAGGAGTCCATCATTCCTAACTTAGGGCTTTTACCTTCACTATTGCTTCACTCTGGAATGTTCGCCCTGCCTCCCAGGGGGTCATGTAGCTCTCTCATCATTTGTGCCTGTGCTCAGAGACATCTTTGTTTCATGGCCTGCCTCAGTCTTCTTATTACACATTATTTTCTTCAGAGCACTCACTATCGAAAATGTAATCATTGTATTATTGAGTCTTAGTTGAAAGATGATGGTATTGGTGAGAATAAAAAGCAAGGGAAGAAACTCACGGAATAGAACAATTGGCTGGGTCATATCACTTCAACCAAATGTGCCCAGACATCAGCTCTGAGCCAGGCACCATAGCAGGGGAGAGTTTGCAATAGGAAACAGATGGACCTCCGACCCTCATGAATCTCAGGGTCTAGCATGACAAGAGACATTTTTAAGAAAGCTCGGGAACACAATAGTGGTATGTGTTGGGGGAATGGAAGACAGTACAGAGGGCTTCAAACTTTGATGAGTAATTATATTCGGGGATTTCTGGAATTGACTCCTATTTCTGAGCCTGGGCAGCTCAGTGAGAGGAGTGAAACCATCAATTTATGGTCAGAGTGGGAAAGCTTGTCTCTGACAACCCCTGATGTCTGCAGGAACCCCCTGGCTGGAATCCATGGTGGTCAAAGCCAACTGTGGTTGTGTTCAGAATGCAGCTGATGTTAAGGACAGAGCAGCAGGGTGAGGTCGTTAGCCAGAGGACCTGTGGTTAAGATGGCTCCGAAAAGAGGGAGAGAAGCACTCTGTCTCCTAGGAAGGCCTGGATTCCTGGGCAGTCCTCCCTGGATCCGAGTCCTCTTGGGCTCTCTTTTGCAGGTCATGCACACTCCTTCTGTTTCTGTTCTTATCAGCAGTGACTTCCGAGAGCACGGAAACCTGTCTCATTCTCCAGAGTCCAAGAGCTGGAGCTCTGGGTTGACTCATTAGAATACATTATGATCTATAGTCTGGAGCTCTGGCTACCCTACTTTTTAAGCTATGGTTGTTTGTTTTATTTCACTAAATGCTTAAGCATTCTATTAACTAGTTCCTGGAAGCCAGTGGGTTTTGTATACAGAGGGTTCTGATTTGGGGAGGAGGCTGCCTTCCTCTTGGTACTAGGCATGCACACACATCTTGGCTCCAACCAGACCCTGGAAAGCCCGCGTCTCAGGCCATTGTCTACGGCGGCCTTGTTGTGGGTGCCATGCGGGCGTAAGAGGCAAGTCCTAACTCCTAGTCCTCAGCCTCACATTTCATGTCGTTTCTAGCAAAAATGGGCAAATTGGAATGGCGACTTCTGTACATAATTTAGGCTCAAAACTAGGGCTCTTTCTGCAAACAAAGCTTTACCCTAAACACACTGGCCATCGCTGGGGATGATCAGAGTCAGATTCGTCATTTCCACGATGTGTAACCAGGAAACTTCACATCTTAAGCGAGATGGTATTTGTAATATCTCAGAAATATTTGAATATGACACATTCTTTAATTAAGCAGGAAATCTAAGACAGATGCTCAGTGAACACTTTTCATTTATCTATGTTGACCAATTATGACCTGGTTTCCCAAAGAAGAAATATGTTTATTGCCTGCTAAGGGGGGTGTAGAGCCTAGCTTCTGAACACTAACCCATTCAGTAAGGTGTTAAAACTGCTGTGCGTCCTCGGGTTCTCATTTTCATCCAAATTCCTGAAGTCTATATTTTAGCCTAAACCCAGAGCATTCTAGAGTTTTGCTTCCGGGATGTTTAGCGGGTGGTTTCCTTTCTTTACTCCGCCCCCCGCCCGCCCCGCCCCGCCCCATAATGAATGGTTGGTGGTCTCAAGGTGAGTTCAGCCCACTTCCGTGTAAGGATACGCTGTTCATGATCCATGCCATATAATCTTCCTAAGTACATATACGTTTTCTAGAGCACAAATTATTGAACAAAGACACTGTTGGAAAAGTAGTTTGAAGACGAGAGATTGGCTAATTTGTATTTGTAGCAGGGATATAAAATGCGGGGAGCAGTGACCACCTGCTCATTTATTTTCAAGGGTGCTGACACCGTGCTTTGCTGGAGGGTGACGTCCCACATGTTGGAGGACCGTCTGGGCGGAGGAGTTTGGGTGCACAGAGGCCGGAAGCAGTAATGTAACGCACCATTTCGTAGTATTGTTCCCTAACATTTTTTCCATCCACAGAAGACCTTTAAGAAGTCCTTGGAAAAAGGCTTTTTTAGGTAACTAACTTTGGAAAATGCTATGTACTTTTTTTCCTGTTTGGGAATCCACAGAGTAGGAGAGCGCCACCGAGACTCGGAGAAAATCTTCAACCAAGAAACGCACTTTGTTTCAGTGGACCGTGGAGTGTGTTTTGTGGGGGAGAGACCCCTAGTGACCTCGTATGAGCTAGAGGTCATTAGAGAGGAGGCCAGGAGCTAGGGCTTCTCCCCATGATTCTGGGGCTCCGAAGGGCGGGACTGGAAGCGCCAGCCAGGGGAGGCTGACCCCAAGTGTCAGACAGGTGTCAGGAAGTGTCCATCACAACTGAGTGGAGGGGCCAGAGACCCGCGGCGGGGCCGAGGATGGGGCGACACGTGGCCCCCACACACTTCCCTCCAGTGTCTAATAATCACCTCCCAGCAGGACAGACCATCTCACATCAGCCTTAGTTTACCCTTCCTGCTTTTCGACCTTGCATGCCTAACAGTGAGAAAAACAGGAAAAGAGAGAAAGATGTAATCCTGAGGCTTGCCGTGTGAAAGGCCACGGCTGTTCGATCTTCTCTCCCGCAACAAAAGGGAGATGTGGCATTCGTACGTCAGGTGAGGATATTCTGATTAAAATACAATTTACAGGAGCGCCTGGGTGGCTCAGTTGGTTGAGACTGCCTTCGTCTCAGGTCATGATCCGGGAGACCCGGGATCGAGTCCCACATCGGGCTCCCTGCTCACTGGGAAGCCTGCTTCTCCCTCTCTCACTCCCCTTGCTTGTGTTCCCTCTCTAGCTGTGTTTCTCTCTGTCAAATAAATAAAATCTTTAAAAAAAATACAATTTACACTTAAATGCACAATCCTGCTTCCAAGAACACATTTCAAGGGAACAAACCTAAGCAGGAAAAAAATATGTCACGAGATGCTCCTCTCTTAGCCCAAGGATCAGGTACCTGAAGTTTGAATGATGGGGAATAATGAAATCATTACGGTATACTGACCTGACAGAGTGGCGTTTCCCGGTGAAAGTAATAATCACGGAAATTGTATAATGACCTGGCAACCCTCGTACCAAGTGATACAGATCGACACATAAACTATAATTTAGGCTGTATAAGACAGCCAGGAAATCTATGTGGAAAAGAAAACATTAAACCAACCATATCAATGCTTAAACAGTGTTCCTTGCAGAGGAGGGGCAAAAGATAGCTTTTACTGCCTTTCCATATTTCTAGAAATTCTCTAAAGGGAAATTGAATTACCCTTAAAATGAGACATACCTCTGAAACTTCACCTTCATACAGTCTGGATGGTCACTGAGAGAAGGTTGGTAAACTCGGGCATCAAAAAACCAATTCAATTGTTCAATAAGATGCCTTATAAAGGACTGGGTGTATCTTCATAATTCGGATTTAGGTGCAGGTGTGACGTTACAATGTACACCCACGGTTTAGAGCAGGTTAAAATGCTAAGAGCTACTTTGGAGCTACCTCGAGGATCTGCAGTTTTACTTACTCTCTGTATCTACTGAAGCACCCGGAGGTTCGTGGCGAGTGAACAAGCCATTTCGACAGTAGTCACGGGTCACAGGGCCGTCACTTCAGGATGATGATGCCTCCTGTGACTTGGGCTTCTCCCTTTAACATGAAAAGTAATGAATTAAATTGAAAGCCTCTCCCTCCTTGCCATCCTCAGAACGAAACCAAGCCAACCACGGTCCGTGATGCACGCAACCCTCCCGGAGCCGGGATCCCCAGGTTTCAGTTCTGGAGTCTGGCCCTCTAGGATTTAAGCATCATCAGGGAAAAAAACCACTTAAAGGGAATCTGGTTCTTCACTCTGTCGTGCATTAAAAGTGATCAGAGTGGGGACGCCTGCTTTTGTATTCACTTTCGGTCCCTGCGTCTCTTCTAGACTCTCTGAAGATACCCTAGCCCTCTCACGTCTTTTTCTCCTCTTCCTCTCCTCCCGGTTCTGATCACACAGGCACAGGGACATGCACACACGCAACCCTCCACAGAAGGTAGGGAAGGGGAGGAAGCGCGAGCGGCAAAGCCAGCCTCCAGCTGGAAGGGAGGGCTTGTCTCCATAGAACACTCACCGGTGTTGTCCGTGAGCACACCCTTCCGCCCACACGCACCCAGCTGGGCACGGATCCTGCCGGGCACCCCCCCACACCCATCTCAAGGCCACCCTCCTCCTCCTCATCCACTCGCCCAGTCCCCATTCCCAGTGCCTCCCGCCAACATGATTTCTATGAGTCCCCAGACACGGCTCCTACTCCTCTGGGGTCACCTTCCATGGACGTTCTCCAAATTGATCTTAGCACACACGTCACCCTTGCATCCCAAGTCATCTGCACTTGTGTTTATTCTCAGAATAACATCTGGAACCTCTGAGTGACATTCGGCTTCCTCCAGGACCTGGTCCCACCTCTGTTTCACCCTCAGACCCTCTTCGACCAGCTTCCGGAATATATTTTTCCTCTCTGCTTCCCACCTGAGCTCCTGACTTATTTCCTCCACCTTCGCCCGTCTGTGTCTCTGCCTCAGCAAACCGTTCCTCACCCAGGTCAAAGTCTCTATCCTGCCGGCTTGGTTCCAAATACGACTTTTTCCATGAAGCCCGCCTGGTCCTTCCAGCCAGAGAGACCTTGGCCTTTCTTGTAATCTGATAGTCCTGTTGCTTTCAGTTTTACCTCTTTTTATCCCGATCTAGTTATTTGTCTCCTTTACCTCATGTCCTTGGAGGCAAGGATATTGTGTTCATCTTGACATCCCCATAGAGCCTAGCACACCCCCGTATACAGCAAGTGCTCAATTATTCATCTTCGCAAAGTACAATATAAGGAGCCGACAGGCCTTTCTGTTTACAAGAAATATGTATCCTCTGGATGTATTTTTCCTCAACAATACTCTTACCCTTTTTGCCAGCAGAAGCGTGCTCTTCAAAGCAACCACCTAATAGGAAAGTGAATGTTTTGAGAACAAAAGAGTGTAAAGCTTGGGTAACGTGATGCGATCAAGCATTGTATTTTGCACCGAGGCCCACCTTTGCTCTGTGTTCTAACTTACGTGTTCTGTAAGGGGGGCTGACGGGAGGTGGAGGCCAGTTTCCCTGTCTCTAAATGCCTGACAAATGATCAATTTAGAATCAGGGTATAGGTCTCTGGAATCTGTCCATGTCATTAATTCTCTCTGGGAACCTCTAAAAGTTGGGCTCTTACCATGGTCCATGGGCTGTTGTTTATTACCATAAAAATATTGAAACAATTACTGTGTGTGCATATATGTTATGTATACTCCCAAGTACTCTGTACTTATATATTCTAGTCGAAAATTACCCTTCTCATTCTTCGTCTTCAGCACGTCTGGAATGAGACCTATCTAGATCTAATTTAACTTAGATAAAAATAGTTTTTAATTTTTCAGGTCCAGTGAACAGAAGCCGAGCAACACCTAGGTCCCTTGCGGTGGTGGGGGCTGTGGTGGGTGGCGGGTCAGCACGTCCATCCTGCGAGTCCCGCGTCTGTTGGTCTTGGGCACGTTTCTCGGATGTGATCTGAAGACTTCAGAGAACAGCCCGTGATTCATGGGCAGCATCGTTTCTCCAGAGCGGTGTTTATGAAGCTTTTCCTTGGGCTTGGGGCCATCTTGGCTGTTTCGGGATTTTGGTGAGCAGATTGAGTGATAATTTTAGGCTTCTAAAATCAGTCTGTGTCCCCTCGGTCACGTGATACCATCAGCAGCTGGTGTTGCCTTGGCAACTTTACAGAAGAAAAGTGCGGCTTTTGGTAAAACTTGGAGTCACGTGACCCAGCTCTGTAGCTGCGGAAGACGACCCCAAATTATTACTTATTTCTCCACCAAAACAAACCCAGATTCGCAGAGGAGGAAAAACCAATGCAGAACCCAAAGTCCCGGGTGAGCGAGTTAGCGCCCTGCCAGGCTCGGAAAGCCAAGTTTGCCTGACTTCTGGTCCCAGCGAGCTCGGCTCCCGGTGATGCTCCGAGGCGCACCTGATCCCTTCCTCAGTCCCCCCAGGACGCAGGGAGCTGTGTTCCTCGGGAGGTAGCCTGCTCGAGAGGACAGTGACAGAGCCAACCAATCCTGCTGCGTGGAGTTCAGGTGCGAGTGGGCCCTGTGGCCGGGGCGGTGGGCTCATCTCCCGGGGAAGGCCCCCCTCCGCCTCTCTTGCTGATGAGGAGCCCACCGCCAGCACAGTGAAGATACAAACCAGTCGTCCTCGAAATCCAAGCGGCCATCGGGAACCACTTAGACGTCCGCGTTCAGTAGGTATTGAAAGTGATAAAAACACTTTATGTTCATCTTTTTAATAAGTACCAGCGTTTGATCGGAGAAACAGAAAAAATATGAAGAAACAGAATAAAAATGGCATAATCCTGTCGTTCAGAGGCCATCACTATTAATAATTTAGAAATTTTCCGTCCATTTTAAAAGATGTTTCCTTATAAACAAATTACATATTTCCGTAGACACATACACACACACACACATACACACACACACACACCGTCACTGTTCCTCGTCCACATAAGAACCATACCCCCACACCACCTGTGTGTGTACGTGTCTATTTGTTTCCTTAGTCATCATATATGAATAATTTATTCTGATTCTCTCATTTCATCATTTCCATGTTGTTTGGCTTTTCTAATATCATGCTATTATGCATCATACGGCAGAACATCTTTGCACGTCTCACTTAAATGTGATAAAACAATAATTAAATTTGTGCAAAAAGTCTTCAGGCTGTATACACATTGAAAATTTACTTTCCCCAAAAAACTGTATCATTTCTCTTTCATCAGTAATGGATGAATGTGCCTGGGTTTTGTTTTTTTGTGTTTGTTTGTTTGTTTGTTTTTCCTTGATAGCTCTGAATCCTATCAGATTTGTAAAAAAAAAAAAAGTAATTAACAGCTGATTTCTGGATCTTGGTTTCAAATTTAGTTCTCCAGCTACAGGATCCTCGAGGAAGGGACTGATTTTTAGGTCTGGTGCAGGAAATGAGGAAGACGATCCTGGAAGCATCTTGTAGTGCCCCAGAAAGAAAGAGATGGAAAGTGTCAAGGATCCCAGGGATGAGGTAGCCCTCCCCATGGCCAAAGTGGGAACAATTAGCGGAACTAAATAAATAAAGTAGAATTTAGATTAGAAGCCCAAGTAAAAAATAAATATCCACAAGTCCCTAGTGATATAGATAATGATCGAATAAATGAATACATGGGGAGCATACACAGATCTCCCATGCAGAGGGATTCCAGACAAGTGATGTGGGAGCCGGGCAGTCAAGGAGGTGAGCTCAACTCCCCACTCGTCACCCGTGGTGGCATGGAGTCACTTCCTTACCAAGAGGACCGCAGGGAGACAGGGAGAAGGAGTGACTTCGTAGCGGGGCACCCTCCACCAGGAGATCCCGGTTAGCCTGAGAAGTCACGTGGACAGGATACCATAACTTGATTCAGTGCGAGTGGGACGTCACCTCTGGGCTCTACCTCCACAAACCAGAAGCCCAGTCTAGTCATGCAAGTAAGAGACACATCAAAATCGAGGGACAGTCTCCCAAACAGCTGATGAGCATTCCCCAATGCTAAGTCATCAAAATCAAGGAGACTCTGAGAAAGAGCCCAGAGGAGCCCAAGGACATATGACAAGGTGGCAGCTTTCATTTTCTTATCTGGTCCCTTTCTTTTTTGTGATTTCACAAATTCAAACTCTTGCATGTGGTTCTAAAGGCCTGAAAATTCCCATAAGACGTTTGTCCCCCTCCCTAAAACAATGGCGAAGCCACACATGCCGCTGACATTTTCCATTACTTCGAATTTATTTTGGTGTAAGACTTGAGGTAGGGTTGAGATTTGCTAGTGAATTTTTACCCAAAAGAAGAGCCTACCCTATGGAAATTAATTATTATGGAATTTATTCTGTCTTCACTGATTGGAGACACTGTTATTTATCACATAGTCAATTTCTCCGTGTGTTTGGGTCTGTTCCGGAGAACCTTCTCCTGTCCCATACTGCAAGTTAATTTTTAACGTCCTCGCTGTCACCTGGGCGGAACAAGCCATCACTGGTTTCTTCCTGTGTCTCCCCAGTAACCCAACTCCTCCCTGTGCTCCCCGTGGTCATTCTTCACACACAGCAGCTAGCCCGATGCTTTGCAAGTATGCACATTTGATCGTGCAACCCCATCTTTCAAATCCGTTCCTTTCCATCCAAATAAAATATAATCCTTACCAAAGTACCTTACCAGGATAAAATACACTCCTTACCCAAATAAAATCTCTTGCTAAAATCTCTTGCTGACCAATCTGCCATGGGCAGCTCTCCATCCCCCGACGCCTCCCGCCCCTGGCTGGCTACCACGCAGATGCCCCTGAACTCTCCTGTTTCAGGACCCTTTGTGCACCTGGCTCCCTTTGGGGCGACGCTCTCTGCAGACGTCCTCACAGTTGATTCCCCACTCTAAATCTCACCTGCTACATGATGGACCTTCCTGGTCCTTGATGGTCTTTTCTGGGAGGATGATCCCCCGTTAGGTCAGCTCTGTGAATTTTATCCTGCTTCTCTCCTCCACAGGGCTCACTGCAACTCTCTCTCCTCTCTTTAATACCCCACCCAAAGCATCCACTTTAGCATGAAGGTTATTTTGAGCCGAAGGCGACTGAGAAGAAGCAGATACAAGAAAAGCTTTGTTTCTGCTACTGGGTATTTACCCAAAGATACAGATGTAGTGAAAAGAAGGGCCCTATGTACCCCAATGTTCATTGCAGCAATGGCCACAATCGCCAAATTGTGGAAAGAGCCAAGGTGCCCTTCAACAGATGAATGGATAAAGAAGATGTGGCACGTATATACAATGGAATATTACAACTCCATCAGAAAGGATGAATATCCAACTTTGGAAGCAACATGGATGGAACTGGAGGAGATTATGCTGAGTGAAATCAGCCAAGCAGAGAAAGTCAATTATATGGTTTCACTTACTTGCGGTGCATAAGAGTTAGCATGGAGGGCAGTAGGAGAAGGAAAGGAAATGGGAAGTAGGGTGATTTGGGGAGAGAAAGGAAACATAAGAGACTTTGGACTCAGAAACAAACTGAGGGACTTGGAGGGAGGGAATGGGGGGATGGGAGCGCCTGGTGGTGGGTGCTGGGGGCACCTATTGCATGGAGCACTGGGTGTGGGGAATGGGCAATGAATCTTGGAACACTGAAAAAATAGAATTAAATTGAAAAAAAAGAAGAGGTAGCAAATATAGAGAGTGGAATATTATTCACCCACGAAAAAGACTGAAATCTTACCATTCGCAATGGCACGGATGGAGCTAAGTGAAGTAGTCAGAGATAAATAAATAGCATACGTTTTCACTCATGTGGAATTTAAGAGACAAAACAAATAAGCAAAAGGAAAAAAGAGGGAGAGATAAATGAAGAAACATACTTAACTATAGAGAACAAGCTGATGATTACTAGGGGATGCAGATGGTCAGGGGAACAGATGAAATAGGGATGAGGATTAAGTACCCACTTACCTTGGTGAGCACCGAGTAATGAAAACATTGTTGAATCCCTATATTGTAAACCTGAAACCAATACAGCACTGTATGTGAATGATACCGGAATTAAAATTTAAGAAAAAAACAACAAGAAAAGCTTTGTTTCCCTCCTTGCCTCAAAGCAGGGCATGAGTTTGCAGAGGTGTCTCCCTCTCCTGCAGAGCTCCCTAGGACTCCAGACGTGTATGAGCCCAGAGTTGGGGAAGAGTCCACATAACAAACCTCACGGAAGCAATGCTCACCTTCTCTTAGTTTCCCCCGCCTGTATACCTTCCCACGGTGTGCCACCTCTAAGCGTCTAGACCTCTTTTCCTTTGGCCCCTTCTCTGCCAACTTACTGTTCTTTGTTAAAATGCTACACAAACCTCAAGTCGTAACAACCCTTCCAGGTTACTCAGACTGAGTTCACCCACGGAGAGCCTGCACGATGGTCAACAAGCTGTCTTTCTCTCGTCAGTCCGTCTTCCTGCATCCGCACTGTGGAGCCGTGCCCCATGCACCGAGGACAGGTGGAGGGGAGACGAGCGAAGTGCTTTCTGGCCACATTTGCTAAATGCCCTCCTCGCACTGGCCATGAGGGCAGGGACCTCGTATGTCTTGATCATCACTGTGTCCTCGCACAGGACCCATAGTGTGCTGGGTGCTGTCCATGGCGTCCAGGTGAAACGAGTAGGCCAGTGGGCGCATCTTAGTCCTAGTGACATAGTCTAGGTTGTTGTGCCCTTTCCCCCCAGTGATTGTGATACACTTATTCTTCCAGATGCATTGGTGGACTTTGTTGTTGTTGTTAAGGTGAACGTTCTGATAGAGATTTAGCTGTACCTTTTTTCCCCTAAAGATTTATTTATTCAAGACAGAGTGAGAGGAGGGGCAAAGGCAGAGGGAGAAGTGGGTTCGGTTCTGAGCAAGGAACCCGCTGCAAGGCTCCGTCCCAGGTCTCGATCCCAGGACTCCTGGATCATGACTTGAGCCAAAGGCAGACGCTTCACCGACTGAGCCCCCCCAGGCGCCCCCAGTTGTACTTTTTGATTAATTTGGTAATAATTGACATGTTTACAATATCAAGCCCTCCCACTTGGGGACCTACATCTGTCCATATTTCAGATGTTCTTTTTAAGTCCTTCAATAAAGCCTATCGCTTTCTTTCTACAAGATGTTTTAGGTTTTTTTCTAAATATTTTCTATTTTTAAGTTTTTAAAAACCAGAATCTTTACTTTTTAATGCATTTGATAAGTATTATAAATCATACTTTTATGTAAATTTATAAGACTCGGTATATGGGAAATTATTGGATTTTGTTTCTTTATTTTGTTATTAGTCTCTTCATTAAACTCTAGTATGTTCCTGTGATTTTTTGGTTTACTTTCCTTTATTTTCCAGTAGACTATTATAGCGGCTTAAGCTACAGGCAGTAATTCTAATTTTTCTTTTTCTTTTTTTTTAAAAATTATTATTATTTTTTTATTGTTACTTAAGTTTTTTTCTCCAGTGTTCCAAGATTCATTGCCCATGCCCCATGCCCAGTGCTCCACGCTTTAGGTGCCCCCAGCACCCACCACCAGGCTCTCCCATCCCTCCACCCCCTCCCTCCAAGTCCCTCAGTTTGTTT
>PITA01029107.1:0-18373 GCA_004023965.1 Spilogale gracilis | reverse complement strand
GGAGAAGAGAAGAAGAAGAAGAAGAAGAAGAAGAAGAAGAAGAAGAAGAAGAAGAAGAAGAAGAAGAAGAAGAAGAAGAAGAAGGGGGAGGAAGAGGAGGAGGAGGAGAAGCAGAGGAGGAGGAGGAGAAGCAGCAGCAAAAGCAGCAGCAGGGGAAGAAGAAGTTGAAATTCAGAGAAGTTAGGGAACTGATTTAAGGCCCCAAAGCCACGAGACATTTGTGAGGCCAAGTCTTATGTCCTTCTCTATGTGAATGATTTAAGTTCTATAGTCTTTGAGATTGTGTGTGTGGAACTCTGAATGACTACTGCCTTCAAAGCAGAGAGACTTGCCATGGGTACACTGCCTTAATGGATTGTAAGGAATTTCCTTTAACTATAAATTCTCTGAGAAATAGTCCCAGCAAGATATACTCTATTTCTGTTCCTTGAAGAGTCAATATTCCCACAGCAGGAGAACTAGATACCAGAAGGCCTCTTTATCGAGATTCACAAAGTATATAACCTCCTTTTGGTTAAGTTTTAACTACCTCTTGGGATTGTAGTGAGGGTTAACCTGATCCAAAGGACTTTTGACAACATGACACATAGTATATTTTCTACAAAAGCTACTACCTGCGTTTCCCTCTTCATTCTCAATCCTGATAAGGATAATTGTGCATGAGTAAAATAGTGAGAATTTAAGATATGCTGAGATATGAGTGAGGCCCCTTATTTACTAGATTATTTAATTCTCTGCACAATCTCAGGGTGCTGTTTATCTGAGTTTTCCCATTTCACAAATGAGAAAGCCAAGGCACAGAATAGTGAGGATCTTTTCCTATTTTCCCGCTAATTCAAGGTAGAGCTAGGAGTTCAACTGAGGCAGTCTGTTTCCTGATCCTGCTGTCCTAAGCATGGTGTGAGGTTGCTTTTCCAGCTTGTCAGTCAAGATGTTTCCATTTGTCAAATGGTGAAACCAAAGGGATAAGGTGAGAAGAATAATCCCAGAGCTTAACTGCCAAGCCTGACCTTTTCAACAACATCAGAGCATGATTGGTAGAACAGTGCTCAGGGAGCACCATTTTTACTACACAAATGGACTCTGTTAATTTTTCTGGGACAAGGACCAAGGAGAATGGTTGTTCCCTTACTACTATTCTCACTTCTTTAGTCCTGGGTTTTTGTTTGTTCTCTTTTTGGCAAGAAGTACACACTTCTGCTATTACATCCTGTGACTACTGGATACTTTACCTGTCAGCTCTTGTATTAATAAGAGGACCTCTCTCTACTATTTAGTTATTTACTCCAATAGTTATTGAATGCAAATAGTTCATGAGAACTTCCTGTGTGCAGGCAGTGTGGACTTCTGGAGGTACACTGGAAGCATTCTGTGCCTGTCCTTGTTCTTTCTATCTCGTGAGGTATTAAAGAGACATACTAAAGAAATAACTAACGTAACATAATGAAAAATTGTACAGTTAAAAAATTTAAAAACAACAAAAAAGAAATAATTGCATTTCTGACTATAGAATTTCAAACTTAGGCAAGAAACCTGAGTGAAAGAAGTATGATCTCATGAAAGAGTATGAGCAAAGAGATAGATTTAAGTTGTTCATACAGAAAACAGGTTCTCAGCAGATGTCAAGGGAGGCTTCCATGGGTAAGTGGTCTTTGAGCTGAGATTTGGAGGGTGAACAGAAATCAACCAGACTAAGAAGGGTGGGAGGAGTGAAGACAGGGAGGGAGAGAGCAGGACAAGTTCAGTAACTGAAAGAACATAAAAGAACATTAATAGACCCTAAAGAAAGCTGTCTCAACAGAAAACAGTAACTCTCTTGTATCTCTCTCTCTCTCTCTCTCTCTCTCTATATATATATATATATATATATATATATATATATATATATATACATATACATATATATATGTACATAATTTTTTATATATATAAAATTCACTGTAGGAAAGACATAAGATCACTCATTGATGGGTATTGCGATTCTATCATGATCCAGTGTCTCTACCAGATGTAGGGAATGCTGCAAAAATGAATGTTTCTTGTCCAGTGGTTGAAAGTCATCATAAATTCTTCTAGGGAAAGGCCCTGTTTTATTCATCATCGTGCTTTGTATTGAGTGGGCACTCAGGGAATATCTATTGAATGTAAAAGCGATTTCAGCGCACTAATCTTATTTTGATCATTGATCAAGTAACACTGATGCATCCATTAATCATATTAACTTTAAATGTGCATATGGGTCTGTAGGCATATATGCTTGTATACATATGTATATGTGTACATCATGTACACATAGATGTCCACCTGCATGTGTGCACATACACACACACACACACACAAACTTCCCTCAAGAATTAATGACATATAATACTCAGGACGACACTTTGGCTCCAGAACTTTCTAAGCTACCAACAATGATTCACATGAGCAGCTATGGTTGAGAATGTGGTTGACATCAAGCTTAAATAAACAGGTCTATGTTCCCACAGTAAGGTGCAAAATTTAAAATTCAAACATTTCAATATCAGTGGCTAGTCACGTATATTCTTCCCCCTAAAACTTGACAATATCACTATGGAATCCCAATAGTGATAGTGAGCTCACTATTTCAAATGGAGATTGGGAAGCAATCCATTTTAGGAGAGCTTCTCAGACTAGTTTGAACCCTGTGCCCCTGTCCTTAAAACCAGATCTATAATGGTCTCTCAGAAGGGCATATGCCCTGCTTAGGAATTGTTCTTATAGAGAAATATACTTAATTTCTCACTTTCTCCTGGTGACTTTAATCAAATAAAAACTTATTATGCCAACAAAAAAAAAAAGCCCAATGAACTTTGACAATAAATGTAGAAGCTGAATCTTAAAAAATTATTCTGCTTTTCTGCTGATGACCTTAGCCTCCACTTGGTCTTTAGCCATGGCAGGTGATTGTTTATATGTAGCTTAATTAGTTAACTATAGTTAAGTGCTTCAAAAGCTCATCAGTTTGGCATTAAAGGACAATTACCCATCATCACTTGATTCCCAGGGCACTTGATGAAGCTGAATCATACACCTGGCCCTGAGTGGGGGAAATTAGGCAAGGGTAGAGTGTTTTGCAAAAGCCTCACCAGGACACAGCACGGTCTGCCCAGCTATTGAAGCTCACAGAGTCCATGGTGAGAAGCTCAGTGGAAAAGAGGAGTGAGTTGAAACACAGACAGAAACCTTTTTTAGCCCAATCTCACCTGAGCCACGTGAGCGCTCCTAACAGCCTGGATCTGTTCCACCTGCGATTGGCTCCATTTGTTTTACTGGAAACCTTCCTTTTTGAAAGGGAGCTGCTAAGCTTCTCAGTGCCTGAAGCAGAACATGTTAGTGCCTTGATTCCAAGGGTGTGGATCACATAAATCTGAAGTAGTTCTGGTTTCGGTGGGAATACTTTCTCAGCTGACGCATCTACGAATTAAAGAAGCGTGACAGCTTTGAACCATTGTCAAAAGCTGCATGGAGCCTCATTTCTGGAAGGGGTGTTCCATTTTCTGTGATTTATCTTGGAAACCTCTCCTTAAACCTTTCCCTTGTTCCCTCCACCTACTTTATTTCCACTCCCCTTTTGGCTCTGCCAGGATAGGTTAAAATACCAGGAATGTGGAGACTGAAAATAATGTAGGGACTCTATCATCACACTATTTTAGCAAAAACATGAAATTTCAATGTTTTGTCAAGACCTTGTTTTTGAAAGATTTCTATGTCTATCAACATATATACACATCTCATGTACACCTCATCATTTTTTTTAAAGTTGTTTCTGTTTGCTTGTTTTTAGAATGGGAATTTGAAAGCTTGAGAAAGAAATCTTGTCACTATAAGTGACTGGAGAATTTTCTGAGTTCCCTGTTGGCAAAAAGTATATTGTTTAAGGGTAGTAATAACTTTCTTAGGGCCAGCTGAGTGAATGTCCAACTTATCATGGTTGTGTCTTCAGTGGTGTCAGTGAAGAAAGCATTACATTTCATGTTCATGCATTCACTCATGCATTTAGTAAATTTGCATTTGGGGCCTTCTGTGTAGCCAAGACCAGTGTCTAGGAGATAAAAATAAAGACCAAAAATAGTGGAGCCTAATTTTAAGACTCAGAAACTTGGGAAGAAGGTAAGAACTCTGTACAATATGTTCCCAGGGAGAATATTCAGATGCCCTAAGAAAAATACAGACAAAGGCTCTGAGAATTGGCAGGAGGGAAGCATTGGTTATGGCGGGGTGGGTGGGTTCAGGCACTAGTTTGGTGAGAAAGCAACTGGCAGGTCCTTGAAGTATGGTAAAAAGATAAAGATCCTCTCCAAGGAGAGGAGGCAATGGGCAAAAATTTCTAGATCAGGGAGTAGAGCTGAGGTACCAATTGCTGTTAGTGACCTTAAGTTTATAATAACACCCATCCACTCAGTTATGTAATTTATTCTCATTATTCCCAGAATGTAGGAGACAAGCCTGAAAAAGGCAGTCGGGATTCATCCATGGATAGGGTGAATGACATTGAAGTTCAAAGAAAAGAACAGGCAGAGGTGTCCTTGAAAAGGTGAAGTATAGGATCTAACACAGAGAAAATATTAAGGAGGTGGGATGTGGGTCAATAAATATCTTGCAATTAGAGGATTATAGTGAATATGGTATGGCTAAAGATGATCTGGAGAGGCAAAAGACTGAGAATGTAGATGGTCCATATGGTCTAAAAAGGTGTGTTCTGCAAGATGCAGTAGGAATAAAGGGTAAGTGATAGGAAAGGAAACTCATAAAGTTAGAATGAGGAGGAAGTATTACGTGAGGAAGGGCCTTACTTTGTCAGTGACCAAGGGAAACTTCAATTTAGGGCTGAGTAGACTTTGTGGAATCAGATGATTGATAAAGATAATGAGTCTCAATTATAGACAGATGAATATTCTATATCCTTAGATTCAGTTCATCTCTGGAAGGGAGACCTAGCCATTTTGGTATTGGCTTCAGCTTCCTTTCCTCCAATCCTAGGATGAGATGTGTCCAGTGGAAGGCAGACAGGAAGATAACTTAGAAACAATGGGCAGTCCACTCCTCAGGAGATGTGGGTGTGACAAGAATAATTTCCCCTACCTCAAAAGTGTTCACATCCTAACTCCCACCAAAACTGTAAATATTTTACCTTACATGCAGAAAGGGACTTTGCACAGTAGATTAAATTAAGGATGTTGAGATGGAGAGATTATCCTGAATTATTCATGTGGGCTCAATGAAATCATCAACAATCCTTACAAGAGGGAAGCAAGATGTCAGAGTGGCTTTGAAGCTAGAAGAAGAGCCCATGAGCTAAGGAATGCAGACAGCTTCCAGGACCTCTAAGAGGCAAGAGAATGGATTCTCCCTGTGAGCCTCCAGAAGGAATTTCATTTTTATTTTAGCCGAGAGACTCATGTAGGACTTTTAACCTCCAGAACTAGAAGATAATAAATTTATATTCATTTAAGCCGCTGAGCTATGGTAATATTTTTATAGCAGCAGTAGGAAAATAATACATTGGGTTTGAGTGAAATGTTGGTAACATATTGTGAGGTAGCAGATGTCTATATTAACCGGAGCCAGACTAGACATAAATGACAGTGAGCCTATCGCTGGAAATACCAAATAGGTTAGACATAGAGGCAGTTGCAGCAGTAAGAGAGATGATGGGGTAGACAAGCAGTAAAATATCAATTATTACCTCAAAGAGATGCCTGAGGAGATAAGGGGGAAATGTTTTGCACAGTAACCTGGAATATAATAAGTATTTAATATATGGTTTAAAAATGGTTTGTAACAATGTTGACTTTCCTGCGGGCAAAGCAATCCCTTGGATGGTAGAGAGTTCAGAGAACACATTGTTTGGTCCTCCCTGAAGACAGTTCTCTACAGGTAAAATTAGATTATATTGAATATCAAAGAAAACCTGGAATAGGGAAAGATTTGTGTATAACAAGGAATGAGTAGAAGGAAGGAGAACAAATGATGTGTATCCTTGTCATCTTGGTCCTACCTGTTTGCCGAGCTGACTGTGCCTACAAGGGCTTCAGGGATCATTAGTACCAGCTGACATGCCACTGCATTCCACCTCTTGCTGCCTCTTTCCCTGAGTCATTGCCCAGTCTTTTGCCCTGCAGTAATGCCTGAGATCTCTCTGAGATAGGTCCTAGTGCTTACTCATCTCTATATTGCCATTACCAAGTACAATGCCCAGAAAATAGCAAGTATCCAGTTAATTTCCATTAAGTGAATGAACAAAGAAACAGGGTAGTTCTTTTAAAATATTTAAAGACAATCTTGCAGTCAGAGGCTATTACAAGGCTGTGAATAATCCTGTGCCCAGATTCATGGTCCAGATGAATGGTTTCCAAAAGCTGCCCCACACCAATCTACCAACTGATGTCAGACCAGTAAAGATGCTTGCTCCCCACCCTCTTGATTATAATTCAGTAGGTCCAGAATAGGGCTTACACATGCATTCTTTAACAAACTCAGCAGGGATTCTGCTTTCAGGCAGGTCTGTGAACCCCTGGTCTTGACCTTGAAGAAGACAGATATCATTATAAATTAGGGTGATCAGAAAAATATTGAGAAGTTAAGATGTCAACTGAGCCTTCAAAATGGGCAAGTTTGGGTAGATGAAGAGAAAAGAAAGAACATCCAGTCAAAAACACAGAGGGACAGACACTGTAAAAAATGGTATTCTGTATCATTTGGCCTTTCCATTACAATCCTTCCATAAATACCCTTTAGAAGTTGTGTCACTTACTGCTGCATAATAAGTCAGCCCAAAACATACTATCTTAAGTAACAGACATCATATATAATCTTTCATTTTCTGAGGGTCAGAAGCAGCATGAGTGGGCTTTCTGGAATTGAGGTGTCTTAGGAGGTTGTTTTCAGATGGTGACTGGAGCTGAGGTCATCGCAAAGGATTCTTTAGTCTGATACCTGGTTTGTAGGTTGGAAAAGCTGAGGTACCCTGAGTATCTTTCTCTACCTGTGCTGTTGGTCTTATGGTCACCATAACATGGTGGATTCAGATAGCTGGGCTTCTTGTATGGTTATCTAGGACTCCAAAAGCATGTGTTCTAGGAGAGTGCCCTGGCAGGAAGACAGAGGAAGAGTAAGGAAGAGCTAAATAGTGATATACATGTAAAATTCAAAATGCGTGCAGATGAAGAGATGAATAGTAGATGGATGAGGGGCTCAGGACCTTTGGAAGTGCTTATTTTTAATGTTAGCCAAACACCAAGGCGGTTATCCCATACTTCATCCAGTTATCCAGTAATCTATATTACTGATCAGCAATATTGATGGTATCACACATAGAAGAATCACCATAAAGATACCAACTTCAGAAAGTATGATTTAAGATGGTCTTATCACAAGGATATACAATAAATCCTTCCATTTTTAAAGCAGGTTTCAGTAGTCACTGAAGGCCAGGGAGCATATTTATAAACAGATTAGCTTTGTAGAATTGACAGATCAGTACAATTTGAAGCAAAGACTTGAGTCCCATGCCTACTACCTGACAAACCTTGTGATATGGAACAAAATCTTAACCTCCTTCCTCATCTAGCTGTTTATTTATCCAATTTCATCTCCTTTTATATCTTTATGAAGCTTCACAGTACAACTTTTTGGATTACTCTCTATTTCCCCAAAGCATGAAACTCTCTCCTGCCTCTTAGCTTATACTCACGGTTGTCCTTCTGCTTGAGACATTGTCCTTCTCTACTTCTCCCTGTGTCTAGCAGGTGTCACCACTGCCTTTCACAGCCCTACATGTGCATGTATCATTACCCAGGTTTTGTTTTCACCCCTCAACTAAGAGTCCTTTAAGGGCAGGTCTCTGTCTTAATTATCACTGCCATGTCTGCAATGAGCATAATGCCTGACACAGAATGGTCATCCATAAATAAGTATTGTATTTAAGTCAATAAGGCAATGCATATAGGTAGGTAGGAAGGAAGGAATTATTTAAAAAATGTGGATGGTCCATTCTTGGTCTTGATGAGACATTGATACTGATTGGACTTCAGGAGACATTGGCAAAGTTATCTTTTCATGGCCATCATGTTTCAAGATGGAAAAATACATGAAAAGAAAACTTACTCTGTCTTAGACAATGCACTGAAAGTCTTTGCCTTGTGACTCTGCTGTCTTTTTTCTCTGAGAATCCTGTGCCAAGATGAAGGTAAGTTGGGAAGTCCCAGAGTTTTGCTCTGTATCAAAGTGAATGGCCCCTTTCATCTTTTGGCTACTAGGGATAGTGCATACCTTCTTCTGTTCCAGAAATATGTGGCATCCCTACTGGGCTGAGGCTGCCTCAAGTAAAATTGAATGGCAATTGGAGTCTTCTCTCACTGGTACAGTGCACCTCACTGGAATAGGGGCAACTAGGACTGGGGGCCTGGCCCTCTCTCCTTCCCACTCCAGCAGGATGCTGAGCTAGAACGTGGTGGCCACACACACATTCCTGGTGAGCCTGCCACTGCCATTCACTAGCAAGCTGATTTCACTTTTCTGGTGTCAGTTTCTTCATCCATGATGTGATAATTGTGACCTTATCATGTTCAGCTCAAAATCTGGGGAGAGTTGTAAAGATCGAGATACACTTAGCAAAAGTATCATCAAGACTGCTTTCTAGTACCTAGTAGGTGCTCACAGATGTTATCTTCTCTTCCCTTCTCCCACTTGACCCTCTTCAGAAGATTGCATTCTAGCCCTCCTTGATATAAAGGTCATTTCTGGCTTTCCTTTTCTGCTTAGTAAGGACAGGGTAGGGCTCTGGTATCTGGTGTGTATCTCTCTGGCTTGCATACTCAGGCACACCCAGCCAGAGGGCTTTGTTTCTTTAACCTCTAGTTATGTAATAGGTAGGTGTAGGACCCTGGATTTATTTCCATAAGGACCTGTTTCAAAATCCCTGCTGATTGCTCTAGGCTCTGAGTGTGTGTATGAAAGAGAGAGGCCCACACATGTTTCCCGCTTGAAGCACCAGGCCTGAATTAGGTCATGCAATCACTGCATTTTTCTCCATTTCAAAAGCTGCTGCTATGACAGCAGGTTAAGGCCACAGAGAATAAAGCAAGAGCAGCTAGTTGCTTAACCTTGGTCTGTATTTACACATACATGTTGGCAGGGAAATGGTGACTCATTCTCTTTGCTGGAATACAATGAGTAGGCCAGCTCCTAATGACTTTATTTCAAAGGCTACTTTCCCCACCTTCAGATAAATCCTGTACAGCTGAATTTAATCGATGGAAGTGTGGGGCATGTTAGGAAGAGTATTAACCTGTTCTGACACACAGGGCACCATTGGGTAATATTGAGGGAGTACAGACATGGCATCCAAGCAACCCTCCCAAAACCTGTGGGAGGTGAAATAAATAATAGGTGATGATACAAAGATTGGTGATAGTGCCCCGGTGAAAGTTACTGTACTGTGTTCCAGGTACTTTGTCTACATTTTTTCTGATCTGCCTGTCAACTCTGCTCATTTTGTAACTGATGCTCAGGCAGGTTATGTAGTTTCTCCAAGGTGGTGAGGTTAATAAGCCTCATAGTTGGGACTCACATTCAGGTACATGCAGTGCCAGAGCCCATATACCTTGTACTGTGTCATACTGCCTCCCTGGAGTCAACACTGGGTGTTTTGCTGATCCACCACCCATCTTACTAGAGCAGCTACTGGGAAGGGACCTACTGAGACTGTTGGTCATAGTGCCACCCACTCTTCTCTCTGCCACTTGCAGACTGCATTCCAGCACTCTGGATTTCCATGAAGTCAGACTTGTCCAGAAAGCAGTTGAAAGAACATCAATTTTAAGGTAAAAGTCTGTTTCCTTGGTTACTTTTTTAAAATGTCTGGTTGTGTGTCTCTTTATTTGATTCTGGAAGTTACTCAGAAAAACTTCTAGTAAAATCTTTTTAATTTAATTATTTTTAACTTAAGACAAGCTCAGTTTCTGTTCCATGCAACCAGAGACCCTAATGAATGAATACACTCTGTGGAACATTCAGATAATAAAGTGGTTGAATGTAGCGCATTCACCATAGCTTAAGGTAGGGTGGTGGGTACTGAGGAGGGCACATGCTATGATGGGCACTGGGTATTACATTAACTAATTAATCATTGAATGCTGCATCAAGGATAATGTAGGATACAGTGGCTAACTGAACATAAAAAAAGAAAAGATAGGAGTTCTTACTCTTACTCTTAATTCACTCATAGCAGGCATCAGAATCACCTAGAGGGCTTCATCACACTGATAGGTGGACCCCATCCCCATTTCTGAAAAGTGGATCTGAAATAAGGCCTGAGAACTTGCATTTCTAAGATGTTCCTGGGTGATGCTGACTCTGATGGTCCAGGGCCACACCCTGAGAAGCAACTCAAAGGTGTGACTATGCCTTCCATCCCATCAGCTCCTCTAAAAGCCATCAATAAATATGTAAGTTCAGAGTTCAGTGCCTCGAACTCACAATCACGCTGTTCTCAAACTTACACATCCCTGGTTTCTTTGTATATTTTGTCTTTTTATAAAAGGTAAGACCCAAATATTTCTTATTCTGAACCATACAATTTTTTAAAAATTAATAAACCTTACTATTTACAGCAGTATTTGGTTCACGACAAAATTAAGCAGAAAGTATAGAGACTACCCAGATGCTCATTGTCCTCACATGTGTACGGCCTCCTCAACTACCAACATCCCATACTGTAAGAATGCATTTGTTAAAATCCATGAACCTACACTGACACATTATTGCCACCTGAAGTCCATAGTTTACATTGGAGTTCACTCCAGGTGTTGCGGCTTCTGTGAGTTTTGACAAATATATAATGAAATGTATCTACCACTGTAGGATTGGATAGCATACTTTCATTGCTCTAAAAAATCTTCTCTCTCTTTTTTTTTAAGATTTTATTTATTTATTTGACAGAGAAACACAGCGAGAGAGGGAACACAGCAGGGGGAGTGAGAGAGGGAGAAGCAGGCTTCCGCCAAGCAGGGAGCCTGATGTGGGGCTGGATCCAGGGATGCTGAGATCATGACCTGAGCAGAAGGCAGTCGCTTAATCAACTGAGCCACCCAGGCGCCCCTCTAAAAACCTTCTATGTTCAGCCTGTTTATTCCTTTCCCACCCTGAACTCTTGGTAACTACTGGTCTTTTTGCTGTCTCCATTGTTTTGCCTTTTCTATAACTTTGTACAGCTGGAATCGTACAATATATAGCCTTTTCAAACGGCTTCTTTCAGCAGGTGATACAAGCATACCTCAGAGATATTGCAGGGTTCCAGACCACTGAAATAAAACAATTGCACCAATAAAGGGGATTAAATGAATTTTCTGTTTTCCCAGTTACCTATAAAACTTATGTTTACACTATACTGTAGTCTGTGAAATGTGAAATAACATCATATCTGAAAAGCAGTGTACATGCCTTAATTAAAAGTGCTTTATTGCTGATGAGAGCTAAACATCATCTGAGATTTCATCGAGTTGTAATCTTTTTGCTGGTAGGGATCTTGCCTGGATGTTGATAATTGCTTACCCATCAGGGTGGTGATTGCTAAAGGGTGGGGTGGCTATGGCTATTTAAAAAAAATAAAAGAAAGTGACATTTGCTGCAACTGACTCTTCCTTTCATGAATGATTTATCTGTTGCATGCAATGTTGCTGTTTATAGCATTTTACCCATAGGAGAACTTTCAAAATTTGACTCAATCTTCTCAAACCCCATTGCTGCCTTATCAACTAGGTTGATGTACTATTCCAAATCCTTTGTTGCTATTTCAACAATCTTCACAGCATCTTCACAAGGAGTAGATCCCAACTTAAGAGACCACTGCCTTTGTTCATCCATAAGTAGCAAACTTCATCCATTAAAGGTTAATCATGAGATTGCAGCAATCTGTCACGTCTTCAGACTCCACTTGTAATTCCAGTTCTCTTGCTATTTTCACCCCATCTGCACTTACTTCTTCCACTGAAGTCATGAACCCCTTAAATTCATCCATCAAGATTGGAACTTCCTTCAAGCTCCTATTAGTGCTGACATTTTGGCCTCTTACCATGAATCATGCATGCTCTTAATGGTATCAAGAATAGTGAATTCTTTACAGAAAGTTTTCAATTTATTTGCTCATATCCATCAGAGGAATCACTATATATGGTAGCTATAGCCTTACAAAATGTACTTCTTCAATAATAAGACTTGAAATTTGGAATGATTCCTTGATCTGTGGGCTACAGAATGCATGTTGTATAAACAGGCATAAAGCAACATTAATGCCACTGTACATCTCCATCAGAGCTCTTGGGTTACTAGGTGCACTGCCAATGAGTGGTAATATTTTGAAATGAATTTTTCTTTTTTGAGTGGTGGGTCTCAATAATGGGCTTAAAATATTCAGTAAATCATTTTGTAAACAGATGTGTTGTTGCCCAGGGTTTGTTGTTCCATTCATAGAGCACAAGTAGAGTAGATTTAGCATAATTATTAGGGGCCCTAAGATCTGTGAAACGGTGTATGAGCATTGGCTTCCCCTAAAAATCATCAGTTGCATTAGCTCCTAACAAGAGAGTTAACTTTTCCTTTGAAGATTTGAAGCCAGGCATTGAGTTCTCTCTAGCTATGACCGTCCTAGAAGACATTTTCCTCTAGTATAAGGGTGCTTCATCTACATTAGAATTCTGTTGTTTATTGTAGTCACCTTCATTAATTATTTTAGCTAGGTCATTGGATAACTTGCTACAGCTTCTGCATCAGGAGTTCCTGCTTCCCCTTGCATTTTTATGTCATGAAAATGGTTTCTTTCCTTAAATCTCATGAACCAACACCTGCTAGCTTCAGACTTTTTTTCTGCAGCTTCCTCGCAGCTTCCTCACTTATCTCAGCCTCCATGGAATGGCAAAGAGTTGGGGCTTTGCTCTGGATTAGGCTTTGAGTTAAGGAAATCTTATGGCTGGTTTGAGCTTCTCTCCAGATCACTGAAACTTTCTCCATATCACCAATAAGCTGTTTTGTTTTCTTATCACTTGTGTGTTCACTGAAGTAGAGATTTTAATTTCCTTCAAGATTATTTCCTTTTCTTTCACAACTGGGCTGTTCGCACAAGAGTCCTAGGTTTTGGCCTATCTTGGCTTTTGACATGCCCTCCTCACTAAACTTAATTATTTCTAGCTTTTGATTTAAAGTGAGAGACATGCAACTCTTCCTTTCATTCCAACACATAGAGGACATTTTATCTTATTAATTGGCCTAATTTCAGTTTTGTTTGTATTGTTTTATCTCAGGGAATGGTGAAGCCTGAGGAGATGGAGGAAGATGGTGACCATCCAGTCCATGGAGCAGTCAGAACACACACATTTATTAGTTAAGGTTGCCATCTTCTATGGGAGTTTGTGGAGTCCCACAACAATTATAATGGGAACATCAAAGGTCGTTGATCACAGATCATCATAACAAATATAATAATGAAAAAGTCTGATACATTGTGAGAATTACAAAATGTGACACTGAGATACAAAGTGAGAAAATACTGTTGGAAAAATGGCACCTATAGACTTGCTTGATGCAGAGTTGCCACAAACCTTCAATTTATGAAAAATGCAATATCTGCAGAGTGCAATAAAGCAAAGTATGATGAAACGAGGAATGCCCATAAATGCCAAAATTAAGATACAAATAAACAAGCACAGAAGCATTAAGGCGGTAAGATGGTGGGTTGGCTTCTTTATATAATCATCTCTAATGCTATTTCTTATCTAGTGTTTCAATTTCAGAGACAGAGAGAAATTTACTGAAACAAAATCTTGGAAGAGGAATTTAATTTTTATCCCTCTTTAAAATTCATTACATAGAGCAAAATAAATTTTTTCAGCCTCAAGAAAAATATTTGATGACCAATGTAAAGATCACATAATTGCTAATCACGTTCAATTCTGGCAAAGTTAGCTCTGTTTGGGGGTGGGGAAAGCACTCATCTGGCTGTCCCAGAAAGTAGAACACCTAGTATGGACAGTTCTCTAGTATAAAGTTCTCTAGCCATATGGTTGTAAATGGACCATTCCAGGCCAAGCCTCCAGTAACCTTGGAAGAGAATGAACTCATTACAGCAAATGTAAAGACCAGAGGCCCTATGGGACTCATTTGTTTATGCCATGTTGTATCCTTTCTAAATTGCTGCCACTTGGGAAGAATCCTGCAATTATGCTCTTCTAGTGAGAAATGATAGGGGATGGACATCTTGGCTCTTTCCACAGTTTGGCTATTGTGGACACTGTTGCTATGAACATTGGGGTGCAGGTGCCCCTTTGGATCACCACATTTGTATCTTTGGGATAAATACCCAGTAGTGTAATTGCTGGGTCATAGGATAGCTCTATTTTTAACTTCTTGAGGACCCTCCATACTGTTTTCCAGAGTGGCTGTACTAGCTTGCATTCCCACTATAAAAGGGTTCCCCTTTCTCTGCATCCTCACTAACATTTGTTGTTCCCTGTCTTGTTAATTTTAGCCATTCTGACTGGTGTGAGGTGGTATCTCATTTGGTTTTTATTTGTACTTCCTTGATGCCAAGTGACATGCAGCATTTTTTTGTGTGTGTCTGTTGGCCATTTGAATGTCTTCTTTGGAGAAATGTCTGTTCATGTATTCTGCCCATTTCTTTGTTGGACTTTTTGTTTTTAGGGTGTTGAGTTTGATATATTCTTTATAGATCTTGGAAACTAGCCCTTTATCTTATGTCTCATTTGAAAATATCTTTTTCCATTCTGTTGTCTTTTAGTTTTGTCAATTGTTTCCTTTGCTGTGTATAAGGTTTTTATCTTGAGGAAATACCAATAGTTCATTTTTGCTTTTGTTTCCCTTGCCTTTGGAGACTTGTCTGGCAAGAAGGTTGCCTGTGATCTGATCTAGGATTTTTATGGATTTCTATCTCACATTTAGATCTTTCATTCATTTTGAAAGAGCTGAGATGTCTATCAACAGACATAAAGAAGATTAGGTATACACACACACACACACACACACACACACACACACACACTGGAATATTACACAAGCATCAGAAAGGATGAATGTTTATAGTTGCATTGACATGTATGAAATTGAATATTATGCTGAGAAAACTAAGTCAATCAGAGAAAGACAACTATCATATGGTTTCACTTATATGTGGAATATAAGAAACAGCACAGAAGATCATAGGGGGATGGAGGGAAAACTGAATGGGAAGTCATCAGAGAGGGAGAAAAAACATGAGAGACTCTTAACTATAGAAAACAAACTGAAGGTTGTTGGAGGGGAGATGGGTGGTGGGATGGGATAATTGGAGGATGGACATTAAGGAGGGCACATGATGTGATGAACACTGGATGTTATATTCAACTGATGAATTATTGAACACTACATCTGAAACTAATGATGTAAAAAAAAGACAGTTGGTCAAGCAGAAATGTGGTTTGCAGAAGACATCAGAAAGATATTATTGAAGACTGTGTTTAGAAATGACGTTAATTTCCAATAGAGAAAAAAATGAGGGGGGGGAGAAATGAGAGTGGAGTATTCCAAATAAGTGCCATTGTTATTTTCATTTCCTTGTGATGAATGCTCATACCTGATGTGATTTTCTTAGTGGATCCAGATATTGGGTGCCTCTGTACCTCCAGTATTTCAGGTTACTGAGATCATTCTGTCCTTTAGTGCTTTAAATAAAATTTACCAAGATTGAGTATCCCACAGAAATGAAAGCACAAAGTATCCTTCTTTTAATCATTCTCCAGCTATTTCTTGGATCATCAGAAGGTGATTAGATTATAATGGATTACAATTTCAGTCACCATTGCCCCATTTGTTTCCCCATTTTTTTCTCTTTTTTCTTTTCTTCTGTTTCTCATCTCTTTCTAGTGATCTCCCTTTTGGGTTCTATAGGATTTAAATGCTCCTCCCTTCCAGTAGCTTCGACTAAATTTCAGGCCAATAAACATAGGGACAGGAAGCATTTCATATGGCATCATAACAAATAGCTTAATGTTGGCTATTAGGCACCTTAATTCCTCTGCCTCTGGGCTTTTCCAGCTCTTCAGAATATGTTGCTGGCTCCCACTTCTCCTCAGACCACCTCTTCCCACCATCTAGTTAAATTCCTCTTTTTTCCCCTTTTATTTGCTCTTAATTTCTGCATTGCTCATATTTTGGGCTCCTTCAACTAACTCATCTACTTGGATTCCTCACAGAAAAATATTCCTTTGTTAATTTTACAGAAAAATTTAATATTCTTTGTGTTACTCCTCTACCTACTGGATCATTCCATAAGGTCTCTTAAGAATGTAGATGTGCTGAGAATTTCCTAAATCATGGAGTCCTGGAGACATTTTGCTTAACAGACTTCCCACAGTCGCTTTCCTTTCACATGCTATTATGAGCAGCAAGATGAAACCAAGCTGAACTTCAATGTTTTGCTTAGAAATTTTGTTAAATTTCCAAATTCATTATTTACAAGTTTTGTTTTCTACATTACTTCAGGACACAATTATGCTCAGGATTTCACTTAGCTCCCCTTGCCTTCATTTCTGATAACATTTTCATCAGAGCCCCCACCAACAATACTTTCAATATCCACATTTCTACCAACCATCTATATATATATATTTTTTTTTTCTGTCAGGCTTTTTATGTCCTTCTTAGTCCTCTCTAGCAGAATCACTAATATCCATGTTTCTACTAATACCTAGCTTTTCTATCATGCTTCTTAAAAATTTTCCATCCTCTGCCCGTTGACCAATTCCAAAACAACATCCATATTTTTCTTTATTACAGAAGCTATGATTTTTATCAATAGAAATAATTAAATGTATACATTTTGGAGTGTTTCTAATAGAAATTGTAGTGGTGATTTCCATTTCATAGAATGAGGACAGATAAACAAATGAGAATATTCAAGGATATATTTAAAAAGAACAATATAGGAATGGCATTGAAAGTATAGATTTATCTGGGCAGTATAGACATTTTAGCAATGTTTATTCTTCCAATCCATGAGCATGGAATGCTCTTCCAACTTTTTGTGTCTTTTTCAATTTCTTTCATGAGTGCTCTGTAGTTTCTTGAGTACAGATCCTTAACTTCCTTGGTTCAGTTTATTCCTAAGTTTCTTATGTTTTTTGGTGCTATAGTAAACAGAATAGATTCTCTGATTTCCCTTTCTATATTTTCATTGTTAGTGTATAAGAACGCAACTGATTTCTGTGTATTGATTTTGTATCCCGCCACATTACCGAATTGTTGTATGAGTTCTAGTAGTTTGAAGGTAGAGTCTTTTGGGTTTTCCACATAGAGTATCATGTCATCTGCAAAGAGAGAGAGTTTGACTTCTTCTTTGCTAAGCTGAATACCTTTTATTTCTTTCTCTTGTCTGATTGCTGTTGCTAGGACTTCTAACACTATGTTGAACAGTAGTGGTGAGAGTGGACATCCTTGTCTTGTTCCTGATCTCAGAGGGAAAGATGTCAGTTTTTCCCCATTAAGAATGATATTCACTGTGGGTTTTTCATAGATAGATTTTATGAGGTTGAGGAATGTTCCCTCTACCCCTATACTTTGAAGAGTTTTAATCAGGAACGGATGTTGTATTTTGTCAAATGCTTTTTCAGCATCAATTGAGAATACCATGTGGTTCTTCTCTCTTCTCTTATTGATTTATTATTGAGACAAACAGTCCTAACATTTATATGGAATCAAAAAAGACCCCAAATCGCTAAGGAATTGTTGAAGAAGAAAAACAAAGCTCGGGGCATCACGTTACCTGACTTCAGGCTTTATTACAAAGCTGTGAACACCAAGACAGCATGGTACTGGCACAAAAACAGAGAAATAGACCAATGGAACAGAGTAGAGAGTCCAGATATGGACCCACAAATCTATGGCCAAATCATCTTTGACAAAGCAGGAAACAATAGCCACTGGAAAAAAAGACAGTCTCTTCAATAAATGGTGCTGGGGAAATTGGACAGCTACATATAGAAGAATGAAACTAGACCATTCTCTTACACCACACACAAATGCAAACTCAAAATGGATGAAAGACCTCAACGTGAGGCAGGAATCCATCAAAATCCTGGAAGAGAACATAGGCAGTAACCTCTTTGACATCGGCCACAGCAACTTCTTTCAAGACACATCTCCAAAGGCAAAGGAGACAAAAGCGAAAATGAACTTTTGGGACTTCATCAAAATAAAAAGCTTCTGTACAGCAAAGGAAACAGTCAACAAAACAAAGAGGCAACCCACAGAATGGGAGAAGATATTTGCAAATGACACTACAGACAAAGGGCTGGTATCCAAG
>PITA01029106.1:0-18368 GCA_004023965.1 Spilogale gracilis | reverse complement strand
AAGAAAGTATACAGCAATACAAGACTTTCTCAAGAAACAAAAAGGTCTCAAATACACAACTTAACCCTACACTTGAAAAAGTTAGAGAAAGAACAGCAAAGAAAACCTAAACCCAGCAGGAGAGGAGAAATAAAAAAGTTCAGAGCATAAATCAATGAAATAGAAACCAAAAGAACAGGAGAACAAATCAATGAAACTAGGAGCTTTTTCTTTGAAAGAACTAATAAGATTGATAAACCCTTAGAGAGACTTATCAAAAAGAAAAGAGAAAGGACCCAAATTAATAAAATCATGAATGAAAGAGAAGGAGTTCACAACCAACATCAAAGAAGTACAATGACAAGAACATATTATGAGCGATTATATGCCAGCAAATTGTACAATCTGGAACAAATGGATGCATTCCTAGAGATGTATAAACTACCAAAACTGAACCAGAACGAAATAGACAACCTGAATAGACCCATAACCAGTAAGGAGATTGAAGCAGTCATCAAAAATCTCCCAAAAAGGGCACCTGGGTGGCTCAGTGGTTAGGCAACTGCCTTCGGCTCAGGTCATGATCCCGGAGACGCGGGATCAAGTCCCACATCTGGCTCCCTGCTCGGCGAGAAGCCTGCTTCTCCCTCTCTCACTTCCCCTGCTTGTGTTCCCTCTCTGGCTGTGTTTCTCTCTGTCAAATAAATAAAATATTAAAAAAAAAATCTCCCAAAAAACAAGAACTCAGGGCCAGACAACATCCTGGGGGAATTCTACCAAACATTTAAAGAAGAATTAATACCTATTCTCCTGAAACTGTTCCAAAAAATAGAAATGAAAGAAAAACCTCCAAACTGATTTTATGAGTCCAGCATACCTTGATCCCAAAACCTGACAAAGACCCCATCAAAAAGGAGAATTACAGACCAATATCCCTGATGAACATGAATGCAAAACTTTCCACAAAAATACTAGCCAATAGGATTTATTCCTGGGCTGCAAGGTTGGTTCAACCTTGACCAAGTGGGATTTATTCCTGGGCTGCAAGGTTGGTTCAACATCTGTAAATCAATCAGTGTGATATAGTACAGAAATAAAAGAAAGAAAAAGAACCATGTGGTCCTCCCAGTAGAAGCTGAAAAAGCATTTGACAAAGTATAGCACCCTTTCTTGATCAAAACTCTTCACAGTTGGGACACCTGGGTGGTCAGTTGGTTAAGTGACTGCTTTCAGCTCAGGTCATGATCCCAGAGTCCCGGGATAGAGCCCCGCATAGGGCTCCCTGCTCAGTGGGAAGCCTGCTTATCCCTCTCTCACTCCTCCTGCTTGTGTTCCCTCTCTAGCTGTGTTTCTCTCTGTCAAACAAATAAATAAACTCTTAAAAAATATATTTTAAAAAAATCTCTTCACAGTATAGGGATAGAGGGCACATACCTCATAGCATAAAAGCCATAGCAGCAAATATCATTCTCAATGTGGAAAAACTGAGAACTTTCCCCCTAAGGTCAGGAACACAGCAGGGCTGTCCACTACCACCACTGCTATTCAACATAGTACTAGAAGTCCTAGCCTCAGCAATCAGACAGCAAAAAGAAATAAAAGGCATCCAAATTGGCAACGAAGTCAAACTCTCACTCTTTGCAGATGATATAAAATTTTATGTGGAAAACCCAAAAGACTATACTCCAAAACTGTTAGAAATCATACAGGAACTCAGTAAAGTGTCAGGATATAAAATCAAGGCACAGAATCCATTGTATTTCTATACACTAACAAGAAGACAGAAAAAAAAAGAAAGTAAGAGGTTGATCCCATTTGCAACCACACCCAAAACTATAAGATACCTAGTAATAAACCTAACCAAAAGGGTAAAGAATCTATACTCAGGAAACTATAGAATACTCATGAAAGAAAGTGAGGAAAACACAAAGAAATGGAAAAACGTTCCACGTTCATGGATTAGAAGAACAAATATTGTGAAAATATCTATGCTACCAAGACCAATCTACACATTTAATGCAATCCCTATCAAAATACCACTAATTTTTTTCAAAGAAATGGAACAAATAATCCTAATTTATATGTAATTAGAAAAAAACTCTGAATAGCCAGAAGAAAAAATTCGGCAGGAAAACTTCCAAACTCACTTTATAAGGCCAGCATTACCTTGATCCCAAAACCAGATAAAGACCCTATCAAGAAGGAGAATTACAAACAAAGTTGGCAGCATCACAATTCCAGACTTCAAGCTCTCTGATTACAAAGGTGTAATCATCAAGACAGGATTATAGCAGCGCAAAAACAGAAACATAGGTCAATGGAACAAAATAGAGAGCCCAGAAATGGGCTCTCAACTCTATGATCAACTCATCTTCAACAAAGCAGGAAAGAATGTCCAATGGAAAAAAGACAGTCTCTTCAGCAAATGGTGTTAGGAAAAGTGGAAAGCCACATGCAGAAGAATGAAACCGGACCATTTCCTTACAATAGACTCAAACTGAACTAAAGACCTCAATGTGAGTCAGGAATCCCTCAAAATCCTTGAGGAGAATGCAAACAGCAACCTCTTTGACCTCAGCCACAGCAACTTCTTCCTAGACACATCACCAAAGGCAAGGGAAACAAGGAAAAAAATGAACTATTGGGACTTCATCAAGACAAAAAGCTTTTGCACAGCAAAGGAAACAGTCAACAAAACCAAAAGACAACCAACATAATGGGAAAAGATATTTGCAAATGAAATACCAGATAAAGGACTAGTATCCAAAATCTATAAGGAACTTATCAAACTCAACACCCAAAGAACAATAATCCAATCAAGAAATGGGCAGAAGAGGGGCGCCTGGGTGGCTCAGTTGGTTGGGCGACTGCCTTCGGCTCAGGTCGTGATCCTGGAGTCCCGGGACCGAGTCCCACATCAGGCTCCCTGCTGGGCGGGAAGCCTGCTTCTCCCTCTCTCACTCCCCCTGCTTGTGTTCTCTCTCTGGCTGTGTTTCTCTCTGTCAAATAAATAAAATCTTTTTTAAAAAAATTATTAAGAAATGGGCAGAAGAAATGAATAGACATTTCTGCAAAGATGACATCCAAATGGTCAGTAGATACATGAAAAAGTGGTCAACATCACTCAGCACCCGGGAAATACAAATCAAAGCCATAGTGAAATACCACCTCACACTACTCAGAATAGCTAAAATTAACCAGTCAGGAAACAACATGTGTTGATGAAGATGCTGAGAAAGGGGAACTCTCCTACAGTGTTGATGGGAATGCAAGCTGGGGCAGCCATTGTAGAAAACAGTATGGAGCTTCCTCAAAATGTTGAAAATAGAGCTACCTGGGCGCCTGGGTGGCTCAGTGGGTTAAAGCCTCTGCCTTCGGCTCAGGTCATGATCTCAGGGTCCTGGGATCGAGGCCCGCATCGGGCTTTCTACTCAGCAGGGAGCCTGCTTCCTCCTCTCTCTCTGCCTGCCTCTCTGCCTACTTGTGATCTCTCTCTCTGTCAAATAAATAAATAAAATCTTTTAAAAAAGAAAAAATAATAATAAAATAGAGCCACCCTATGACCCAGCAGTCACACTACTGGGTATTTACCCTAAAGGTACAAATGTAGTGATCCAAAGGGGCAGGTGCACCCTAATGTTTGTAGCAGCAATGTCCATAGTAGCCAAACTATGGAAAGAGCCTAGATATCCATCAACAAATCAATGGATAAAGAAGATGTGGTACACACACACACACACACACACACACACACTCAAATGGAACACTAAGCAGCCATCAAAAACATGAAATCTTGCCATTTGCGATGACGTGGATGAAACTAGAGGGTATTATGCTAAGCAAAATAAGTCAATCAGAGAAAGAAATTATCATATGATCTCTCTAATATGAGTAATTTGAAAGGCATGGTGGGGGCTCGTGGGGAGAAGGGAGGGAAAAAAATGAAATAGGGGGAGGAGAAGGAGATAAACTATAGGAGACAAGCCATAAGAGACTCTTAATCTCAGGAAACTGAGGGCTGCTGGGGGAGTGGGGAGGGATAGGGTGGCTGGGTGATAGACACTGGAGAAGGTGTGTGCTATGGTGAGTGATGTAAGTGTGTAAGACTGATGATTCACAGACCTATACCCCTGAAACAAATATTGTATGTTAATAAAAAAAATTTTTAATGATTTTACTTAGGTGCACCTGGGTGGCTCAATCAGTTAAATATCCCACTCTTGGTTTTGGTTCAGGTCACAATCTCAGGGTCATGAAATCAAGCCCCTTGTCTGGCTCTGCATTGGGCCTGGAGTCTGCTGGAGATTCTCTCTTCCTCTCCCTCCCCTTCTGCCCCTTCCCCCACTGCACACCCGTGTGCTCACTCTCTCTCAAAAATTAATTAATTAATTGGTTTAAAAATCTTTTTTTAAAAAATATTTTACTTAACGCTAAAGTAAAAATATTTCTGAGGGCCATTTTATTACATTTATGTTGTTGATTAAGCAAAAACAAAACCAGTTACACTCATTAACCAAGTACATTCAATTCAAGTTTCCTTTCTTGTTGATTTCTTGATTCCTGATCAAGTCTTTCCTCTTTACCAAGTCCTTCTCCCCCATGCTCATTCTCTCTTTTTTGCCCCATTCTAGTCTTGCTTCTTTCCCATCCATGCAAGTACCAGTTCTTTCTTGGCCCACCTCATCACTAGGCTAAAAAATCCTACCTCCCCAGATTTGGTAGCAATTACTGTCATATTCAGATCAGCCTGCAACATGATCAGCCCTCTGTCTGCCAAGCTATAATGTTTCCTTATTTAAATCATTCTGTTTCCCAACCTACTTCCTTGAGGACAACTGAAAATTTCCTTGTGGTTCTTCACCCATTTTAATAACAATAGCCACAATTTTTTTTTAAAAAAGGCTAACATTTATGGATCTTCTTAGTATAGCATTTCTCTAAATTTTTTGTATACATCACTGCATTTAAATTTTGTAACAACTTTGTGATATGAGTATTATTAATACCAACTCGACAGGTTAGCAAATCAAGTAGTACGGCTGTTAAATACCCATCAGGTCTCACAGCTAAGAAGTGGCAGAGCCAGAACTATCTGACTTCCAAGTCCTGTGTGTATTACACAGTTGAGCAGAACACTTCTGCCTCTCCTTAATTAAAGAGCCTACTTGGGCACAGACAAAAGTGACTCAAAGCACATGCTGAAGGAACCCTGTGTCTCCAGAGTATTTTCTCTACTTTTACATTTTCTACAAAATAAGATCTATAGACCTTAACATTTCTATTTTTCTCAAATTCCAGCTTTTCTCAAAGCGTCCTCTTCCTTTTACAGCCCATCAGTTACTCAGCTCACACATCAGGATCCCACCTGCCTGGCACATGCCTGTCTATCAGATAGTATTCTCACTCAGCATGGATATTCGCACACCTAAAATTCATATCTACACTCAGAGTGACTCCTATCTCCTGCTCAGGAGTTATCATCTATACATATAGGAGAAGAGGGAATTTGCCACAAAATATGACTAGACTGCCAGTCTGGAGCGTTTGAATGCACAATTTATGCAGAGGCAAAAACTTGTTAGCAATCTGAGTTCATTTAGTTTTATTAGCTGTTGCTTTAAATTAAAAAGTTAGGGATAATTACATTTTGATAATCCCTAAGCCACTTCTGGCAGACTAAGCTTAGTACACATCTGAAAATGACACTTGTATAATAACTGCTTATAAGACAAGACTGAGGATTAAAACTATAAGCTTGCATTTTAATATTCAAATACATAAAAGGAACCAAATAATAGTGCAGATATCCTTTGTTACACAGAAATTTTTCATGTAGAATTTTGGAGATTACAGAATTAAAACCCAAGGAAAGGCCTCAATACCCAAAGAGTCAAAAGAAAAATTAACAGTAAAATAGACGAGTTTTGCTTTGTTTTTCTCTGTATTCACCCATAAGAAAAGAAAATGCCTATTCCTCAAGTTATATACCTCTTAAAAATTAGTTTGGTTGAAAAATGAAATTTAGTACTTGGAATATCAACAGCGAGAACTAAGAGGTAAATATGTCAACCAATATGCCTTAAATTTCAACTATCTGGAAAATATTCTAATAAAAATAATGGTCCTTTTCTTTCTCTACAAGTGTAGTGTCAAAGCTCATTGTCAATGGGACACTGGCTTCAGTCATAGTCCTAGTAACAGTAGCACCTACCCACACCCTCTTGTGAATATTGGTATGTCAGTAGGATCAGAAGCCACATTGACAGAGGAGTCTGTAACTATTAGGAAAAGGTTCCTTGGTACAAAGCTGACCTGATCAATGACTTTGGCTCTGATGCAGTCTTTCTATTACCAACAAAGCCTACTGTGTTAAACTAAAAACAGTGTAATAGCTCTTTATACATCCAGTTTTACTCTGGCACAATATCATACCAGACACCTGATCAAAGAGCCCCAAATAAAATGTTACCATTTTTTCTTTTGCTCATAAAAATCCAAACCACCTCATACCCACTATCTCATTCTAATTACTCCTTCTATACATTCCACTAGAGACAAGTGTACCCAAACCTCCTTATCCATCCATCTCACATCGCTGGCCCCACTCAGGCAGAACTTAGAAGATCCACTCATCCCCATTTCTTCCACACCCATTAGAAGATCTCTTCTTATTGGCACAGTTCTTCAAAATTTACCATTCCACTTACTGGTGAACTTAGAAATTGAATCATATGCGTTGTCTTTTACCTAAATCATGACCCCACAAGGGTCATGACAGGGATTTTTTTAAGGGTATAATAAAAAGGGCAAGAAGAGATAGGGGTGAGGAAAATATTGAAAACAGGGAACATGACTGAAAGTCTGTATACAAAGGAGTTTGACCCTCCCCAGGCACATTCTCTCACTGCAAGCAGCCATGTTTCTAATCCCACCCACAAACCAATCAACCACATACCACTTACCAGTGGAAACCAAAAGTTATTGTCCATAGAATAAACCTGAGAGGTTTCAGACTCTGGGATATCAGAGGCAGAGAGGGTGAGTGAGGCAAAAGGCTAGAAACAAAAGTCCACATCCTAAATGCTAGGATCACCTATCCTTTTATTTCAAGCTGCTCCCAGAATGCTCACAGGGAGGCATATGACACTTGATAAGAAATTGAAGTTTTCTCTAACAAAAACTAAACAGACCCAGAAAAAGGACCTACATTTGCTGACATTTAAGAGCTATAACCCCTCTCCAACCCAAGCTAAAAATCCAGGTTACTTCCCACAGGTCGGTAAACCCTGGCCTCAGACATAGAAAGCTTTCAATCAGCCTTTCAATGCCCTGCTCATAAATATAATTGGTCATATGAGAATCCTCAGAAAAGTCTCCAACAAGAAAAGAAGAAAACCAACAAGCAGAAAACAGTAGCCTGGAAGAAATAGTAACCAAAAAAGGACACAAAATAGATAAAACTCTATAAATAATATCTTAAATGAGGTAGGAAAAGACAGCATCTTTTCTGAAACATTTATTTATTCATTTTAGAGAGAGAAAGAGAGGAAGTGTGCACAAACACAAGTAGAGGGAGGGACACATGAGAGGAAGAGGGAGAGAGAGAATTATCAAGCAGACTCTTCACTGAGCATGGAGCCTGAGATGGGGCTCAATCCCAGGACCTTGATATCATGACCTGAGCTGAAATCAAGAATCCATTACTTAAAGGACTGAACCAACCTGGAGCCCTAGGATGCACTTTTAAATTCTGTCCTTTGTTTTTAACAAAAGATGAAATTAGAGAAAAGTAAGAGCCCTCAGAATTAAAAAATTTGAATTTTTAATATAGCTTGGAAGATAATGTTAAAGAACTCTCCTAAGAGTAGAAAAAATGACGGAGGGGCACTTGGGTGGCTCAGTTGGTTAAGCGACTGCCTTCGACTCAGGTCATGATCCCAGATACCCAGGATCAAGTCCCACATAGGGCTCCCTGCTCGGCAGGAGGCCTGCTTCTCCCTCTCTCACTCCCCCTGCTTGTATTCCCTCTCTGGCTGTGTTTCTCTCTGTCAAATAAATAAAAAAAAAAAAAGATAGAGTTGGAAAATAAGCAGAAAAAGATAAAAGATTTAGAGGATTCTTTCAGGACATTTATTACCTAATAGTAACCAGCAAGGACAGAAAAGAGAATACAAAAGAAAGGAAATAATCAAATAAATCACTCAAGACAAATTCCCAGAACTGAAGGATATATCCCAGATTAAAAAGGCAAACCAAAAGGCGCCTGGGTGGCTCAGTTGGTTAAGCAACTGCCTTCGGCTCAGGTCATGATCCTGGAGACCCGCGATCGAGCCGCACATCGGGCTCCCGCACATCGGCAGGAAGCCTGCTTCTCACTCTCCCTGCCTGTGTTCCCCCTCTCACTGTGTTTCTCTCTGTCAAATAAATAAAATCTTTTTTAAAAAATAAATAAATAAAAATAAAAGTAAAAATAAAAAAGGCAGACTAAGGGCACCTGGGTGGCTCAGTGGGTTGAGCTTCTGCCGTCAGCTCAGGTCATGATCTCAGGGTCCTGGGATCAAGGCCCTCATCGGGCTCTCTGCTCAGTAGGGAGCCTGCTTCCTCCCCTCTCTCTCCCTGCCTCTCTGCCTGCTTGTGATCTCTCTGTCAAGTAAATAAATAAATAAATAAATAGGCAGACTAAGTGTCCGATGGTATGAAAAATACATATTCAACCACCCACCTACCCAAAACTTATCACTGCGAAATTCAGAATGCTAATATGAAAGATCACAAAGGAATCCAGAGAGAAATACATACATACATGTATGTGTGCATATATGTAGCATGTCCCAACAGCAATGCTGGAGTAGACAATATAAGGAATCAATGTGTTCAATATTCTGAGGAAAATACAGCTTTAATTCACATGCTAATTAAACAAAACTATTAATCAAATATGAAGATGAGATATATTTTCAGACATGCAAAGAGCATAAAAATTATTTTTCACACATCCTTTCTTAAGCAACTATTGAAGATTTATTTTTAAAAAACAACAAGGAAGGAAGACATGGGACTCCGAAACATAGAGCATCATCAGGATGGCAGCAACAAGATTATTCCCTATCCATATTCAGAAATTCTAATTGAAAAAGAGGAAAAGAAACAAAATATACAATGACTTATTCTAAAAACAATCTTTGACAAAATTGGAGAAATAAAATCAATTTACCAACTTTTAATACCATAATTCCTTGACTAAAAATACCTCGTTTCAGCCCTTCTGAAAGGCAACAGTACATTGAATTGCAAAGGGTTCAAAAGGTCTTCTCAAATATGAAAAATATTGGTACCTGAACCAGAAAATATTGATAGTTTACTGTTTTCTCAAGTTAGTTGAACATTTTATCTTCCATATATTTTCTGGCCTCCAAAATTGATATGTAGGACTAGGGATTATAATTTATCCTTCATTGTAACTCCCAAAGTCCTCAACATACAGTAAGTGCTCAATTAAGAACTGTGTAATATACATGATTTTGAGTGTATCATAATTAAAGTGTAATTACTTCAAATAAGTTGCTACTTCACATGTGAAGATGCTTCATGGTGTTACAGAGGAAGCTAGCAAAGAACGGCATGATGAAGACCCACCAGGAGTAAACTAATCTAGTGGGGCACACCAGCATTTTGAAGAACACGGTAGCAGAGAGCAGACCTTCCCTAAACATCAAATGATAGAGGTGTGCTACTTAAAGACTGTACTTTGAGCAAATACTAGGCAAAGACTATGAGATTTCTGTGATTCTGATTAGGGTCCTAAAACCAAAAAATGACAATCAAGAATGGATGGCATGAGAAATGTAGGAGTATATCCCTGGGATGAACAAAGGGGAGAAAGGGAAGAAAGAAAGAAGGGAGGAAAGGTGTTTGGGAGAGAGAAAAGACAAACAGAGCCAAAAGGAGAGAAGAAGAGGAAAAATAAATCGAAAAGCAACATAATACACAGAGGATTCTTAGGGTTAAGATTATCCTGTGTACCTTCACAGAAACTGGTGTCAGAATTCACTTTCTTTCATTTATTTAACTAACATGTATTGGGACTCTACTGTGACTCTAAGTGCCATGTTAGGAATGAAGGATTTAACAATGATCCCTGTACAATGAAAACTGTTCATGGAGTTTAAGATTTGTATATAGGTGTATACAGTCCTAATAAACTGTGCTCTTTCTCACATTATTGTTTTTATGATTCATTAATATGTCATTTTGTATTCTCATTACAATCTAGTATATAAATAAATAAATAAACAAACAAACAAACAAATAAATAAATAAATAAAACAGGGATGCCTGAGTGGCTCAGTCAGTTAAGTGGCCGCCTTCAGCTCAGGTCATGATTCCAGGGTCCTGGGATTGAGTCCGGCATCAGGCTCCTTGCTCAGCAGGAGCTTGCTTCTCCCTCTGCCCGCTGCTCCCCCTGCTTAGGCTCTCTCTCTGACAAATAAATAAAATCTTTCAAAAAAAAAATTTTTTTAATAGAATAAAAAAAAACATTCTAGGCCCTAACTACTGGACCATAATCTGGCCTTGAGGTGGAGATGAGAAGATGCCAGTGGTATAAAGCCAAATGAGCAGTACTCCATGGGAGCACATTTTCTTGAGATTTTTTTTTCTCTGGGTATACTACATATTACAGTTCCTGATTTATTTTTATTGCTGCTGTTGACGCTAAAAGGGACATATGGAAACAAGGGATTAAAAATTTTAAACTCTACATGAGCTCAAGGTTATAGCCCCAGACCTTATACAAGTAACTCATCAATTTTGCCAAGGTTCTCACTAATAGAACCTGCAAGATGAAGACTGGTGTGTCAAGGGTCTCTTGTACTAACATATATTTTAAAAGCTACAGTCTTTTGGAATTTTCTTTTCCTCTGTAGCCCACTAAGCCACCAGGATATATTGAAGCAAGATTTCAATAAAGCCTAAGCTCTTATTTTATATGCAGAATTGGAACCAGATACCTGAAATTCAATCATAAGCAAGTGTTTGGGCAAGCTTTTTTACGCATCTCTCCTACACACACACTGGAAACTATAGCTCTAAAATTGATCCCACTGGGATCTGAAGCAAAACATTTTCCAGGATGAATACAGTGCGCTAATTGCTATCTTCTATCCATTTGTTTCCCATCCTTCCTTGGTTTTCCCCTTCTCTCCTTACCTCTGCCCCTTGGTGATCTCTCATAAGAGGGTAAATTTGTTTCCTTCTTCCTTTACAGAATCAAAAGGAAATACTCATAAAAAAGATATTGTCTGAAATAAGAACAAAGAGGACAAAGGGCACTTTCAAGAAAAGAATTCCTTAAAAGCTATTTCACATTTGAATATGTTTTCATTCACCAACCTGTGAAACTGAATTCTTTAAATACCAGAAAAATAAGCACCCCAATTATTTTATAGAAGACCAATAAAGTCATTCATTCCTTTGTCTCTTCTTCTCCCTTGCTTAAGCCACCCTAATAAGAAGCAAATGCCCCTTTCCTCTTTTTATTTTCGTTGTGTGTGTCAAAGCCTCAGATGCACATTTTTTTATTCTGGAGTCCTTGCTGGACAAAGATATTTGAGATGTGAGGGGCATGTTAAGAAACCATTTATAGTTTATATAACAGAGCTTTAAAAAGCCCAGGGTCAACACAGCAGTGTCTTTTTCACCTAAAGCCAAATTTTTAAGCCAAGAGAAAAAGAAAAATAGTGTTCTGAGTTTTATTTACCACATACTGATAATTCAAAGAAAAACAAAAATAGCAGAGTCTAAATGCACTATTACTGACTCTTCAGTGCAGAAAAAAAAATGATTTTTTAATGTTCCAAATGAAAAATTTTGAAATTAAAATGCTTCAAAGTTGTTACTTGACAATTTTGGCTTTAATTTAGAAATATCTCTAGAGCCAGAATTTCCCTTTTCTAAAATTACATAAACTTCTTTATCCTGAAAACTTGGCTTCTAAACATCTTGATGATGATGATGATGATGATGATGGTGATGATGATGATGATTACAAGAATTTGCTTTCAAAAACTTTTATTTTGGATCATCTGGGTGGTTCAGTTGGTTAAGCGTCTTCCTTCCACTCAGGTCATGATCCCAGAGTTCTGGGATCTAGCCAGCGTGGTCGGGCTCCCTACTTGATGGGAGCCCACTTCTCCCTCTGCTCCTCCACCTACTTGTATGGATGTTCACACACTCTCTCACACACACATACACATAAATAAAATCTTTTTTTAAAAAACTTTTATTTTTATAAAAAGACATTAGAATGAGAAAATGGTATTGGTTGTCAGTAACTTGAATTCTAAAACTCTAGTTTGTCTACACAATTTTGCTCTTCTCAGCTAAGAGACTGAAAAGCAGTCTAAGGACTTAAAGAAATTCTCTTAACTTCCATTAATCTTCGCCTTAAAGGTATCTTGTTACTTTTGGCAAATTGCCAACCTAGCATGTACCCAATTATAAAAGTTTCTGTGAAGTCTCTCAAGAGTCACATTCAGAAAAAGATGGCTAAATAAGGAGTGTGCCAATGTATGGGATTGGGGTGAGAAAGAGTGCATAAATGGGTTAGACTCTTTGAAAGGGAATTGAAGTTGCATTGACAGATGATAGAGATGGTTCTGTCAGTCACCTCCCACCAATCTATGGAACCCATTCAGATCGGTCTTCCTTCTCCTACCTATCTACCATCTCTTCTCCCCTGTTCAGATACTTTCTTCCCTCTGCTAACTCCTCTTCAAAAGGAACTGAGGTCAGGAAGAGATAGAAAACCTGCCATATATGAAAGATTACCACCTCTCTAATTTACTTCTTTAACTTCTACCTTTCCAGACATTTTAAAGAAAATTCCACCTTCCCTCTCCTCGACTGTGAAATGGGTATTTTGTTGAATTAACCCAAAAGAAACTTTTGGGGAGGGTTTGTGATCACAGTGGCCATTAGGCTTGGAAATGCAGTCGCCCTGTGTTGCAACCCTCCATCAAGTCTAGTGAGTGGCACAAATCCAGGCTCCTCTCCCTCCAATCAGAAGATCTGAAAACAGTCACTAGCACTGGAGAGCCAAGGGGTAGACTGCACTCTTGAGTCAGACTCTGGGCTTGAACCCTTATTCTGCTAACTGCTTGTTATTTCAACATGAGCAAGTACCCATATGGAAAATGGGGTTGCTGATGATAATTTTAGTGCCAATATTCATAGTGTTATCGTGAGGTTTAAGTGAGTGAACATTCATGAAGTGCCAAAATACTTAGAATAGTGCCTGGTTCATAGGCTATGTAAAACAGCTTGTGAAAGTAAAATTTAGGCTTGTTAAAATAAACTAGTTTTAAAATTTAGATTATAATCTATATATCACCTACATTTGTGATTAAAATATAGTCAGTCATTTTTGTTACTTTACTTTTTTAAGTTTTACATGCTTGGCATCAGAACCCCTTGGGCTCCATTCTTCTACTTTATACAACTAAAATAAAACTCAAAATTGTATTTTTTAGATAAGCATCTTGGTTGTTGTTTTCCCCTAAACACTACAGCACCTAGTAAAAGAGCTTACACTTGAATGGACTATTGCAAAAAGCAACTCTTTCTTAATAACATATACTTCTTTTCCAAATGACATAGGTAAACCTATATAGTTTAGGTTATTTCCCTATAGCTTTTTCATTTACAGGCTGTGTCTCTAAGCATGAACACAACTAAGTAGGAAAAAGAAAAAACTACTTCTGTTACTGAACCTTATAACCCAGTACTGAAAGATGCAACCAAAGGTGCCATTTTCCATCAAAACAGCTATCTTGAATGCATTTCATTGTGATACTTCTGGTTTGGGATAGTGTTTTAATGGAAGAAAATGGAAGCCAAGGCCCGTTTGAGCAGTGCTGCAGTATATGCGACAGCCGGGACTCAGCGTGATTTGATTTAACCAGGTTCAATACTAGCTACACAAGTCTGTTGCATCATGAACTTCAGATTTTTCTCTGCAGTAAAACTCTTTGAATTGTGATTTCCAGCCAACATTTGCATCATTTGTTGTAATTTCTAGCCAATATTTGCATCACCAAAACATGCCAATGGTCAAAGTCTCATCCATATTCAGAAAAAAAGTCACCCCAGTAACTTTGTTTAGAAGGTAGCACAGAGCAAGCACTCCAGGGAAAAAAGAAAGGTGGGTTATTTATAGATAGAAAAAAAAAACCTTCTGGGAACAAGGTATTTAAAGTTTTCAACTCAATATGAGTTTAGAGCTAGAGTTCCAAAGATCAGGACAATAACTAATCAGTTTAGCCACAACTGCCACTAACAGATTTGTAAGGTTGAGAGCAGAAGGTCCAAGGTCTGCTACAACAAGATTTACCATTTATTAAGTCATAGTTCTGTCCATCCTCTGCTCAGTTTCAAGCTGTGATCAATGAAGGGATGTCCATCCAAAGCCCTGACATTCAGTATGAATGTTTCATAAAATTCAGTATGCTAAAAACACATATTGATTGATACCATTCCAATTTAAAATAATAATTTGACAGTAAAAGCTTTCACTTCACAAAACTTGAAAGCTATTTTAAAAGCAAATGAATATGCTTGTGAAGAAATTGCTCAGCAAAATCCCCAAAAGAAAAGTTTGAGACCATGTCAGAATTGTTTAATTGAGCATTCACTGTTTAATTAGAATTACGTGATTTCAATAATGTTTGACATTCATAAAATAAACCAGAATCCTTGCACTGTACAATCTCACATTTAAAGAAGAAACAACAAATCTAAAAAGATCAGTCAGGATGGTGAAGAATTAAAAGCAGCAACAGATTTTGGAGTACCCCCTACACCATTTTGCTTACATGTTAAGAAAACAAACTAAATATGAAAGAAATGAGACAAGCTCATATCAACTACAAATGACAGTGACTTCAAATATGTGGGCCTGCACAAAGCTCAATGATCCTTTTTAGAAACACTAAATTGGAGCTTGTCTGAGAAACACTTGACCAAAGCCTCACTGATCATCCTCAAGTTGTATAAAAGAGTACCCAAGATTTTTTTATTTAATCATCCAACTTTTCCTTTGGAGAGAGATAAAATTGAGTAACTCTTGACTTAACCTCTTGTCTTCCTGCCTGCCCACACACACACCCATACACACACACACCATGAATTAACAACACTGGTGATATTAGAAAACAAATGGCAATAATCAGCTTTTCTACATAACCTAAGCTTTAAAGCTAGTTGTATAAAAGATTGTGTACATTTTTAAAAATAAAAAAAGCTTGAGATTTTTTCTAATTCATAAGTAACACATGTTATTATGTATTAAAAAAAAGGAAAATAAAAGGACAAAGAAAACAAGAGTCATCCATTATCACCTAAAAAAGTTACCTACTAACATATTTTTGTATGCTTCAACTTCTTCTCATGCCTATATATAGTTAAAAAACAAAATCCAGGGGTGACTGGATGGCTCAGTTAAGCACCTGACTTCTGTTCAAGTCATGATCCCAGGGTCCTGGAGTTGAGTCCCATGGCAGGCTTTCTCCTTCTCCCTCTGCTCCTCCCCCAACCAAACCTTCATGCTTTCTCTTTCTCACTCTCCTTCTAACAAATAAATAAAATTTTTTTTATAAAATATGTCTTTAGTTGTTATAATATTGGGATTCCACAAAATATAGGTTCGCAAACTTTATAATATACTACAAACATTTTGGACAACATTAAATATTCTATTAATTATAATGGTAACTAAATTGTATTTAACTAATCTCTGAGATTACAGATCATTTAATTTTTTATTATTATAAACAATGATCTGATAAATATCTCAGTAGATTAACCAAAAACTGTTTTCTTAGAACATATTCCTAGAAGGCAATTGTTACTTTAAATTATATGCATGTATTGGTGTTTTGAAATATATTGCCTAATTGCCTTCTAGAAGGCACTTTTTAAATTCCATGTTTGGGGCATTGGGTGGTTCAGTCACTTAAGCGTCTGCCTTCAGCTCAGGTCATGATCCCGGGATCCTGGGGTTGAGTCCCACATTGGGCTTCCTGCTCAGCAGGGAGTGTGCTTCACCCTTTCCCTCTGTCCTTCTGTCCACTAAGGGTCTCTGTCTGTCCCTCTCTCTCAAGTAAATAAATAAAATCTTAAAAAAAAAAATTCCATGTTTTACTTAAATGACTATTCTCTCAACTAGATTAGTAAAAATCATAGTCACCTAGAATTTTTCTGTTGTTCATTTAAAAGGCTTTCATGATGCTAGCCTCCAGTTACCAAAAATTAGAGCTTGTATGTCATTGCTCCATCATCACTGCGTATGGCCCAGCAATATCATCAAGAACAAATGTCTGTGCAAGCATGTCTAACATCAGCAAGCAAAGGGTCATTCCTCAAGGGGTCATTCAATAAACATCATCCCTTTGTGATTGTGTGGCATCACACAATCAAAGAAGGGAAAAAATGCTTACATTTTCTAAAAATACTCAGGAATGAGGATGTCACATTTCAGGCACTACTATACTAAGTCACAAAATATACAACTTATACTTAACAATAGTTCCTAAATGAGTTTCTTTCAAAATACCTGTTCTCTACACTGGTTTTTTAACCAAGATTCTTCCTGGTTATGATTAATTTAAAGGTGAACCGATATAGCCGTTAAGAGCAAAATTAAGTTCAGTTACTGGCCTCCCTGTGTTTGAAGTGTTTTTCTGCTATTTATTGCCTCTGTGGTCCTGAGCAAATTATTTAACTTTGTGCCTCAGTTCCTTCACATGTGAAATTTGAGTATAATAAAAGTAAAATTTTTCCTGTAGTTGTTCTAAGCAAGAATTAAATAAGAGAATCTGTATAAAATGCTTAACACCATGCTTAACACATAATAAGCATTCAGTAGGTTGGTAGTTGTTATTATTAAGCAAAAACTGCCTTTGACTCTTTGAAACTTGTTACCCTTCATCATTCATCTGCCTAATAAAAGAATGTACATTCTGTGCAACCTGTGAGGACATAAGGTCTTTTTCCTCTCTGTGATGCTAAAAGAACTTTCATGACCCTTAGAAGCCAGCAAGGGTGTGAAGTGTTGATTAGCCGTCAGATAAAAACTTCTTAGGCTCTGGAGTCACCCCAACTTCTGTGTTTGCAATGAAACAACACTGACATCTAGTGATTAGAAAGATAAATGACAGGTTTGGGCAAACAGCAAATATAAAAACTTGCTATCTTAGTCCAATGAGTTTTCCTTTTATTTTAGGGAAAATGAGTTAAATCCTAAGTAGATTTGGGCATAGCCTCTTTATATTGGCTATATCTCGTCTTCTAGTTGCATAAAAAGTGTTTCTGAAAACTTAAATCCACGATATCCATCACATCAAATTTTAATACTTTCATTTTAATCAATTTGCTTACCTTAAAAATCTGAAAAAGAGAAAAATATATTTCAGAGAAATATTAATATATGTTCATTTTACTTTCAAATCACATATAAAAGTAGATAAAATAATGCAATTTAATCCAACATAATACAATTGGCAAAAATACATTAATAGGCCCTCAATATTATATATTAATTTGTGAATCCATTTTACACAATTTTATAGTGAAGATCAAAAAACTGAAACCAGGGGCACCTCAGTGGCTCAGAGGGTTAAGCCTCTGTCTTCAGCTCAGATCATGATCTCAGGGTCCTGGGATTAAGCCCTACATTGGGCTCTCTGCTCAGCGGGGAGCCTGCTTTCCCCTCTTTCTCTGCCTGCCTTTCTGCCTATTTCTCATCTCTCTCTCTGTCAAATAAATAAATAAAATATTTTTTAAAAATTAGAGGTGGCTCAGTGGGTTAAAGCCTCTGTCTTCAGCTCAGGTCATGATCTCAGGGTCCTGGGATTAAGCCCCACATCGGGCTCTCTGCTCAGTGGGGAGCCTGCTTCCTCCTCTCTCTCTGCCTGCCTCTCTGCCTATTTGTGTTCTCTCTCTATGTCAAATAAATAAATAAAATCTTAAAAAAAGAAAAGAATCGAAACCATTGCGTAAAATAAAACATAACCAATCAACATTTTTTGTTTCATTTCTATGTTTCTATAACAAAGAGGAATGGGAAAAGTAGTATTTCAGGAAAGGGTTGGCACATCAATCATAAAACAGGATTTAAAGAGAATTTCTTACAAATAAGAAGATTAATCACAGAAAATCCATCATTATTGGTTATATTATCTGAAGCTGTGCCAGTACCATTTTGCTTTGTGGAACTTGGTTAAACCTTCACAAGAAAGCCTGAAGATTTAATTCAGCAACAGGACCTCAGATATGCTAATCGGAAATGCCAATAGGAGCAACTAGATCTGGAGAACCAGAGTGATCTCCTGAGC
>PITA01029105.1:0-18376 GCA_004023965.1 Spilogale gracilis | reverse complement strand
TACTATGCCTCCGTCAGAAAGGATGAATACCCAACTTTTGTAGCAACATGGACTGGACTGGAAGAGATTATGCTGAGTGAAATAAGCCAAGAAGAGAAAGTCAAGTATCGCATGGTCTCACTTACTTGCGGTGCATGAGGGGCAAACTGGAGGACAGTGGCAGAAGGAAAGCAAATGTGAACTAGGGTAATCTAGGGAGGGAAACGAAACAACAGAGACTTTGAACACAGAAACAAACTGAGGGACTTGGAGGGAGGGGGGTAGAGGGATGGGAGAGCCTGGTGGTGGGTACTGGGGACACCTAAAGCGGGGAGCACTGGGTGTGGGGAATGGGGAATGAATCTTGAAACACTGGAAAAAAAATTTAGTAACAATAATAAAAAAAAAAATGTATACTTCCTATACTTCCTGTTTCTTGCCTAGCTTACAGTACCTTGATGATTTTTACCTATTCTTATTAGCTTCATTTCTTATTTGACTAGTTTGTTATGTCAGATGCCAGGGATCAGTTTGGCTTAGCTCATGTCATCTCACTCAAAGACATACACATGTTTCATACAGACAGAAATTTATATAATTTGGGGGCCCCTCTTTATTTTTAAAATTTTAAATCTTTTTTAATTGAAGTATAATTAACATCCAGTGTTATATTAGTTTCAGGTGTACAAGATAGTGATCCAACAATTCTGTACATTTCTCAGTGGTATACTTACACGATAAGTATAGTGACTATCTTTCATGAAACAATGCTATTACAGTATTATTGACTATATTCCCTATGTTGTACTTTCCATCCCCATAACTTATTTAGTTCATAACTGAAAGTTTGTACCTCTTAATCTTCTTTATCTATTTCACCCATCTCCCCACCCATCTCATCTCTGGTAATCACCAGTTTGTTCTTCATAAAAAGTCTGGGTTTTTTGTTTTGTTTTGTTTTGTTTTGTTTTGTTTTGTTTTGAGGGTTTTTTTCTTCTTTATTTTTGTTTTTGTTTGTTAATGTGTTGGAGTTTTTTTAGATTCCACATATAAGTGCAATCATATGGTATTTATTCTTTCTCAGTCTATTTTACTTAACATTATGCCCTCTGGGTCTAACATTGTTGTTGCAAATGGCCAGACCTCATTCTTTTTTATGGCTGAGTAACACTCCATATATACCACATCTTCTTTATCCATTCATCATTCAAAGGATATTGGTTATTTCCATACCTTTGATATTATAGATACTGTTGTAATAAATGTAAGAGTGCATACATCTTTTCAAAATTAACGTTTTCATTTTCTTTGAGTAAATAAACCATAGTGGAATTATGAGTTCACATGGTATTTCCATATGAAAATTTTTGAGGAAAATTTTTGTTTTCCACAGTGGCCATATCGATTTATATTCCCACCAACAGTGCAAAAGGGTTACTTTTTCTCCACAGCTTCGCCAACACTTTGGTATTTCTTCCCTTTTTTAATCTAGTCATTCTGACGGGTGTGAGGCAATATCTCATTGTGGTTTGGCTATACATTTCCTTGATGATTAGTGATGTGAGCATATTTTCATGGGTCTATTGGCCATCTGTATGTCTTCTTTAGGAAAATGTTCATTCAGCTCCTCTGACCATTTTTAATTAGATTTTTTAATTTTTTGGTGTTGAGTTGTATAAGTTCCTTGTATATTTTGGATATTAACCCCTTAGCAGATTTGTCACTTGCAAAAATCTTCTTCCAATCAGTAAGTTGTCTTTTCATTTTACTGATGATTTCCTTTACTGTACAAAAGCTTTTTATTGAGGGGTGGTCCCTTTAAAGAAAAACGTGAAATTATAAATGCCAAGTTAGTTAAAAAATTAGAGTGGTAGTGAAATTCTCAATAAGTTCAAAATTCTTTTTTTTGTAGGATTTTATTCATTTATTTGACAGAGAGAGACACAGCGAGAGAGGGAACACAAGCAGGGGGAGTGAGAGAGGGAGAGGCAGGCTTTTCGCCAAGCGGGGAGCCCGATGCGGGGCTCGATCCCAGGTCTCCCAGATCAGGACCTGAGCCGAAGGCAGTCGCTTAACCAACTGAGCCACCCAGGCATCCCAATAAGTTCGACATTCTTAAAATGCTGACAAATACCTTATATAATACAAACTCCAGGAACATTTATGTAATACTTTTATTTATTAACTGCCTGGCATACCATTATAATACTCCCACAATTTTTGGTTTAGTTGCCTCTGGTAGCTTCTTCATACAACAGCTATTTTGTAATATCTTCTCCTATAAAGAGTATAGAAAAGTAACTCAGTCTTTCTTGCAGTATAGTTGACCAAAATTTTTACATACTGAGGTTTGAGATGCATAAATCATCCCAACCTTACACACAGACATGTCCATCATTTCTAATACTGCTACAGGTCTGTGCCCTAAAATCAGAAGAATTTTGAACAATTCTATTTCATACAACTCCTATCACAAAAGAGAAAATATACATGGTATGTTGATAACTGTATAACCATCATGTAGGATACATGAATGAATATATGATGATGATATATAAATATACACGAATATAGCCATTATATATATATATATATATATATATATATATATATATATATATATATTCCAACTGGAAGGCTATGGTTATGCCTAGGTTTTGTTGCAAACTGAAACTTCTGCTTACAATTTTATACTTGTGATGTTTGGAAGAATTTTCCATAGACTAGCTTGGGACATTTTAGACACTTCGGTCCACCACTTACCTTCACTGTCCTGAAGAGAGATGTGATAGAACCCCTGTGTGTTATATAAACTTTGGCTTTGCACCCTTAGATCGTGATGCTGTGTAGGTCAACATAATGGGAGGTAGGTAGTGTTCCCAGAAGCTATTCCTTCACGAGGACATCTAGCAATAACTTAACTAATCACAGAAATGACTGCAAACCACATAAATATATTCTATGAAACCTAAACTAAAATATAACCAATCAAACCACCCCTTATTAGGATCCTCTAATACTCACAGCCACTCCAACATCCCTAACAGAAGGACATGTGCTTTGGAGGTAAAGTCAAAGGGACAAGAGAGCACTTTTGACTGAGGGTGGCTAAAATGTCTTTTTTATTTTGCAAAACATGCAACAATTGAGTACATTGCTAAGGCCTTTCCCAAAGCCTTGGAAAGACCTGTTCAGAAAAAAGAGTGACCTTTTGGACATCAGCATCCCTGGCGTCCATCTTTATGTCACTACTGACCGCTCATCGTATGAGGCACCCACGGAGAAGCATTTATGTCTTCACGCAGAAATAAATCCTGTGATTTAAAAGGACTTAGTCTGCTTCTCCAAAAGTAAAAAAAAGAAACTTTCATATTGGAACCACATTCCTCTGAGTCTTCAGGAATCTTCAACGACAGAGTTGTCTAGGGACAATGAAGGAAAATTACCTAGTTTCAAGAACAAGGAAGAAATACCATGGAAATGAAACCCAGGCTCCGTCAGCAAAAAATGTCCCAAGTGCCAGCTCAACCTGCCCACCTTGATCACTTGCCCAGGGCTGTTATCGCAGCTGAGTGGCAGGCAGGGCAGCGGGTGGGGCCTGGAAGAAAAGAGGTCCCACTAGCGGAAATGGATAACATCAAAGACAGACCGTACTATCTGGACAGTTTATGCCTGGGACATAGCTTACCACATGTCCTAAAATAAACCTATATGTAGAGTCGGAGGCTGGCTCAGCAGGTTGGATTTACACAACCAGAAATAAAATAGGCAGTATTTACAAAGTGTTTTAGCTCTTTACATAAAATCTGTCCTACCAGATTAGTTCAAGACTTATTTATACCTGAAAGCAGGGGTGATTAGATAACTTCTTAAGGTATTTATCACCAATCTATGATATGAAATGAGAGGCAAGTGAAAATGTATTCTCAGAGAAAGATGAATGACAAATTTGTAGATTTGAAGATTATTCTTTTAATGGTCTGTACAAATCACAAAGGCTATTTAAAACCTTTCAATATTTAAGATGTTATAATTTGCCCTCTTGAGAAAACAAAAAAGAAGCACTGAGACCATTTGAAATGTGCCTTGAAAACAACCACACAAAAATCACCAAAACATTAATCCCTAATGCATCTCTCTATAGGTCTTCTTGCATAATTTTACATTTTTTTTCCAAGATTTTGTTCATTTACTTGAGAGAGCAGAGCAAGAGAAAGAGAATGGAGGAGGGGAGCAAGAAGAGAGGAAGGAGTAGGATCCCCATTGAAAAGGGAGATCAACGCAGGGATTAATCCCAGGGCCCTGGGATCATGACCTGAGCTGAAGGCAGACACTTAACCAGCTGAGCCACCCAGGCATCCTGTAATTTTCCATTTCTATTTAATAGGAATATAACAGGGTTTTGCAAGTATGCCTAAGTAATATATAAAATCTAAATTCATAATAAGCAATTAAGCTAGGAAAACCAATACTCCTTTAGCAGCAATCTCTCTAGGCGGCAATTAGAATGATCTTTAAAACACTAAATTGAAAATCGTGAAAGTTCAACCGTACTTAATACTTTTGATTCCTAGGAGATTTGACCTCCTGGCAAGTTAAAGCTTTTCTTTCCTTTTTATTTCTCCTTTGTAAATACGATGCTCCAGACAATTTTCTCAGATGTAATGGCCTGCTGATGTCACTTATTCCATGGCAACATGGAATTAGCCCATCTATTGTAAATAAGGTAAACAATTCTTGGTTGCTTTCTTTTTTTTTTTTTCACAAAAATTGCTGTATGGAATGATTGAATCACTGTATTGTGCACCTGAAACTAATATGACACTATACGTTAACTATGCTGGAATTCATTTTTTTTAATTAAAGAAAAAAAGAAAAGAAAAGAAAAAAAGATTTTTGTAGCAAAATAAATTGTTGTATATAGTTTCTTAAGATGTCAGATATATCTATTTAATTTCCCACGGAACTGAATAAAATGTTGAGGATGGGATACTTTAATGCCTACACATAACATGAAATTTAGGTCAAAAAACATGCTGTAGACCTTACTAATGGGTACCAAGATCATGTAATGACAAAGCTCCCCTTCCTATACCTTCACACTTGTTTATGAACACAGGCTTAGTACAAGTCACCTGTGGTGATAAATAGCAGCAGGGGCTTTTGAAAAAAGAACTTTCAAACAATGTTATTATTTCAAGAAAGAGGATCTGAAATCGCAACCACATCAGAATATACTCACCTATCAACAGGACTGGGAAGTGACACTCAAAAATGAAGATAAGTGAGACACTTCGGGGGCGATTGAGTAATGTTTTTTTCAAAAAAAAGTTTTTGATCTCCTTCCCTCAGCATCTCTATAACAGTGGTTTAAAAATGGTATGTCGGGGCGCCTGGGTGGCTCAGTTGGTTAAGCAACTGCCTTCGGCTCAGGTCATGATCCCGGAGACCCGGGATCGAGTCCCACATCGGGCTTCCTGCTCGGCGGGAAGCCTGCTTCTCCCACTCTCACTCCCCCTGCTTGTGTTCCCTCTGTGGCTGTGTTTCTCTCTGTCAAATAAATAAAACCTTTAAAAATAAATAAATAAATAAATAAATAAATAAATAAATAAATAAATAAATAAATAAAAATGGTATGTCATCTAGTCAGAAAAGAAAGTGATACCATCCAACTGTGCCGGCAGGGGCTATGCTGTAAATATGAACTCTCAGCCTATTGCCTCTCCAGCCAGCAAGATAGTAGCTGTGCTCTCAAAGGAAAAATTAAATCTTGGAGTTTAGTTCAATGCCTCACTATGAGGGAAGTGGTAACAGAAATGATTTTTTAAGTATCACACTTCTCAAGACAGAGGACTAGAGAATAAACAGCTGAGTCCTCTCCCCCAACCTGCCTCCAGATTCACTTTTCAGCTCTGAAAGAGAGAGACCAAGTCCATTCCCAGTGAGGCTATCTAGGACAGAGGCCATGTGGGCCTTAATTCCAAAGTCTAATGCAAACTCCAGGGTCTTGCAAGACTTTGGCAAAATAATAATAATAAATGATCAATTTCATCCTTTAAAGTTTAGAAAAGAGAGGACAGCACCAAAGAAGTAAAAATGGTATTGTCCCAACTTAATGAAGTGTCTGATTCTGAATTTAAGGACTAGATCTAGGGTTATTTCATCTAAATTGTGTTAATCAACAGTTACAACCTGGGACAGCAGAATGATATCTGAATTTAAAACACATTTCACAAACTGCTAGAACTTGGACATCACAAGAGATTCAGAATTGTTTGTAGTGTGCCTCCCAAGTCATACTTGTTTCTGAAACACTTCTGATGATCTTTCCTCTTTTTAAGATGATACACTCAGAGCAGCAGTGCTTTTAACTTCCCTTTCTTTCTCTTATTCTTCCTTTCTGTCCTCCCGTCTTCCTTCCTTTCGTTTATCTGTTATGGCTCTTTCCCAAGGGACCCAAGAATCGGGTTAATGCTGCAGCTAGGTTAGCAGTTAAAGTCTATTACTGGGAGAAACTGATTAAGGCTGGGACTTGTCAGATCTGACTTTACCCTGTATTGACTCTTTTTTTAATTGAGGTATAATTAACTATTATATCAGTTTCAGGTATACAACATAATAATTCTATATTTGCATATATTGCAAAATGATCACCACAATAAATCTAGATAACAACTATCACCATACAGAGTTACAAAAATTTTTTTCTAGTGACAAAATCTTTTAAGACGTACTATTTAGCAACTTTCAGATATATAGTCAGACTGCATTATACACGGCATGACCAGGCTATGTACCATATACAGCTTGTGACTCTAGTCGTCATGCCATCACTATAGTCACATTGTGTCCCCAGGACTTATTTGTTTTATAACTGCAAATTTTTACTTCCTGATCACCTTCACCCATTTCTCATACCCCCAGTCCCCTACCTCTGGAAACCACCATTCTGGTCTTTGTAGTTTTTGTTTGTTTTAGATTCCGCTATAAGGAAGATCATACCTCATGTGTCTTTCTTTGACCTGTTTCTCTTCGCATAATGCCCTCAAGGACCACCCCTATGGTCACAAATGGCAAGATTTCATTCTTCTCATGATGGGATAATGTTCCATTTTCTATGTGTACACCATGTTTTCTTTATGCATTTATCTGTTGATGGGCACCTAGGTTGTTTCAGTGTCTTGGCTACTGTGAATAAGGCTGCAATGAACATGGTGCATATGTCTTTTCAAATTAGTGTTTTCTTTGGACAAGGACCCAGTAGAATTGCTGGATCATATGGTAGTTTTAGTCTTAATTTTTTTCCACCATGGTTGCATGTATTGGCTCTTGCCGAGACGAGCTCTCCCCAAGATCTTCTAAGGCAAGATGCTAGGCCACACATAACCCCAAATAAGGGCAAATACATAAGAGTTTTGAGTTCCATATGAGGAAAAGAGCACATAAATCAAAAATTAGAATTTCTTTTAATTTAGCAGCCTTGGATATTCAGTATCCATTGTAAGCCATCCATCTATTTCCTTTCTCTTTTATTTCTACCAGTGAGGTATCCCCAACCAAACATTATTTATCATTATTCTGTACACTCTAATTTTTGAGTTAAGGAGATAAGTTGGTAAGAAAAAGTATGAGAGAGACACCTGGGTGGTGGCTCAGTCGTTAAGCATCTGCCTTCAGATCAGGTCCTGATCCTGGAGTCCTGGGATCCAGCAGGCATTGTGCTCACTGCTCAGTGGGAGGCCTGCTTCTCCCTCTCTCACTCCCTCTGCTTGTGTTCCCTCTCTCTCTGTGTTTCTGTCATATAAATAAATGAAATATTTTTTTAAAGTATGAGACATTTTTGATGTTGATAAACTAGAAATGTGAAAGAAAACTTGAGGAGGGACTATAGAAAGGGCCTCAGGAAAAGAAAAAAAAAATAGAGAAGTAAACAAGGAAATAAATCAGCTACAAGCCAAGGGAAAGGAAAGTTATTGAAGGAGAGAAGCTAGAGGATGGTGACAAAACAATTGAGAACTGATTGACACTATGGAAAAGGTCCTTGACAAGAAGTTGCTGTGGCACGATCCTGGAAAAGCAGCATCCATGCACATAATGCTCAAGAGTTTCTTTCATACAACTACCCTGTTGTGACTTGAAATATCCCGACTTCTGATGAATGACAATGTGCTTTCCCTTGAGATAATAACCTCTTGGAGGCTGGTTAATGGAAGGGACAGTTCAGTGGCTTTGTATTTTTCGCTAAAAATAATTAAATTTTTGGCATCAAATTCTATTTCAAAAACAACATGCCCAAATTATTCAAATCCTGTTTCCAAGGCCTAATAATTTTTAAATGAAATGTCTGTGAAAAACATTTTAACTGGTCCAAACGTAAATGAAATCTGGAAAGTAAAACAAAATCAGAATGAAGTAGAGAACTTCTTGAAGTAGAGAACAGAAACTATAACAGTTTCCCACCAAAAACAAAACAAAGTCCTCTTTGGAAAAAACTTTATGTTGAAGGCCAACAAAACATGGGTCCAGCAAATCAGGAAGTGGAATGAATACTCAAGGGTAGCAATTACTCTCGAGATTATTGCTGTGTCATTTTAAGGAGGTCCCATTTTGAAAGACAGTATCTAAAGTATATTAATCTCCATTGCTTTATTGGAATTTAGAGTTAAAGGCAGTCTAATGAAAACAAGTGCTGTGATCTGTCATAGTAATCTTCATGATGAGTACCAGCAAATACTGCAACTCTTTCCTTGAAGCAAAAGGGAAGCCAGTTTAGTTTGTAATGCAGATCTTATGAATATTTTTTGGACAGAACTGAACAGTGCAAAGTCAAAACATGATAACTAGACATGTGTTTCTAAGCAGTAGAGCTTAGAAGGACGACCAGTATTGTTGGAGTCTTTGATGTCTAATTTAGATAATGTTAGAGAAAATAGCCTTACATAGTCTTGGGCAATTCTCTAACCCTCTTTGAGGCTGTTCTCTCATGTGTAAAATGTGAACAAGAATACTTGCCTCATTGAGTGCTTGCGAGAAATAAGTTAGATAATGTTTACAAAGCCCTTAATAAAGCACCCCACACATAGAAATAACTTCAATAAATGGTAACTGTATTTTCTATAACTGTAATCAGATTTGACCTATCCTGCCTTGCAGAGACTGTTCTCTGAGAATAGTTTTTAGCCATGACTGCTCTAAGTGAAGAAGGGAAGTCAAGAGAGCAGACCCAGGATATTCCTGGGAAGGTGGATAATCTGATCTGAGTAATTTAGTATAGGCAGCAATCCTTAGCCAGGAGTAAGAAAAAGATGGAAAGGAAAAATCATAATGAGTATTCTCAGAAACTGTAACTACTTTTTTTTTTAGAAGATTTTTATTTATTTATTTACAGAGAGAAAGAGAGAGAGAGAGAGAGATCACAAGTAGGCAGAGAGGCAGGCAGAGAGAGAGGAGGAAGTAGGCTCCCCGCCGAGGAGAGAGACCAACGCGGGCCTTGATCCCAGGACCCTGGGGTCATGACCTGAGCTGAAGGCAGAGGCTTTAACCCACTGAGCCATCCAGGCGCCCAGAACCTGTAACTACTTCTTGCTGGGGGTTGCCAGACATACTCTGGATTTTGATTAGAGATTTTAGGATTCTTAAGCTGAAAGGGGGCTTAGAGAGATAATTTCTCTAATTTTATTTTACAGAGGAGGACACTGAGGGCTGAACACATGAGAAATTTTGAAATTACATGACTACTAAATTTTAAAACCCAGAACTACTAACCTCTACTCCAGATGTTTGTGGGTTTTTTTTTTCACACAACCTAACACCCTCTGTCACATAAAAATGAGCAAGCTTCAGAAGAGATTTCAGAAACATCCAAAGGAATATTTGCTGTTAGGAAGGGACAAGGAACAGAAACAGAGGATTGACTAGATTGGCAGAGTTCATGTAGATTCTGGTTCATTTCTTTGGTTTTTCTTATATGTTAATGGAAAGGAAAGAACAAAGCAAAAATATTTCCAAAGAGGGCTCACAGTAATAAGGGACTTACAGGAGAAGGTACACACTTAATGTATATGATTAACTTGCAGGATAACTTTATAATAATCTCAGTGTGAATGCTATGCATAAATTCATGTAACTTTCAGAAATAATTCAATACACAAAACTAATTAATTATCAGAAACACCCCCCAAAAATACTAAATAACAAATTTGTAAAATTCCTCACAAATCCTACATGAGTCATAAAAATCACAAATGTAAGCAATTTTATAGAAAAGGAATGAAAAAATCTTAGATCCTCTTATCATTTAAAATTGACTTCCAATATTTGTCAACTTACAAAGTGCATTTGTTCGGTTATGTGTTTACATGCTTTTTAATATTATTTAGTACTTTCATACCCTGTTACATTAAAATCCATTGGACTATCTTAACTCTGAATAGATCATTTTACCACTTTATAAATCATGTATTAGTCACTTAGAAAATATTAGTTCATTTTGTATGCAGATTTTCCAAATGTTGGCACACTTCATTATGTAATATAAGAAAGTATATCCATTAATAGCACTGTTGATATCATTAGAAAAATCTAGTGGTGATGGGTGAATTGTAATATTCACTTGAAAATTTGAAATGTGTCATTGACAACAAATACTCTCAGTTGTTTTCCTTAAAGTGATTGGGGGGGCTCACTTCATTTAAAGAAAATGCAGGGGTGCCTTGGTGGCTCAGTCAATTGGGAGACTGCCTTCCACTCAGGTCATGATCCTGGAGTCCCCTGATCTGTCCCACTTGGTGGGGAGGGGTTTGGGGGTCCCTGGGGTCCCAGCGTGGGGGTCTGCTTCTCCCTCTGACTCTCCCCGCTCTCATGCTCTCTCTCTCTCTCATTCTCTCTTTTTCAAATAAATAAAATCCTTTTAAAAAAAGAAAAAATGCCTGTCAAAGAGCCAACTCACGACAAGCGTAGTTTGTCAACCAGTCATACTTTCAAGTAAAATGGTGTTTCCTGAAAAACCCAGCTACTTCAGTTCACGTACAAACCGTGGCAGACAAGAAACGTGGTTCCGCACGCAGCGGAGGAGGGAGCACCTTACGCACACTTCCCATTTCATCACACGGAGTATGTAGAGGACAGGACATCAGTGGTTGAGATAGCATAAAAATAATTTTTACGTCAATGACGTACATAAGCTAAAAGTGGCATTTTTAATAGACATGAAGAATGCGAAGACTAATACTGCAGTTTGCTCTGTGCGGGCGCTGGCGGTTTTATTGACCATTTCTTTCGTAGCCCTCATGGCAACCATGTCTACCCAGCGAGAAAGGCAAATGTCATCTTTGATTCATACCAAAATATTTTTGAGCTTTTAGATCTTCCCTAGGAGGGTCTCCAGGACACCCTGGGGTCTGGGGACCACACTCTGAGGATCCCTGCCCTACACGGTATTAATGATGATAGCATGGATCTCATTGCCGCCCTTTATGTGTTTGATTCAGGTATTCTTCAAATTCCTTAAGATGCACTTCTTCTCGTTTCTTATTAATCAGTTTTTTTAACACATACTTTGTGTATGCTAGTTACAGGGTGAAGCTGAGAAATGCCCTCTGCTCATAAGGAGCATAGAATCTTCTAGAAAAGACATTTTAAAGAGGACACCAGAAATTTGATAAATCTGAAAACTTTAAAGGTGTTGTGGAGTAAACTTAAAAACTTGAAAGTGAAGTAGATATAAAAAGGTAATTAGAAATGCTTTCAATAAGGAGAAGTGGGAAATTAAGTGAAGCACAGTAGAGCTGAAGAAAAAGACTGATGGTTTTATTGCTAGCTATCTAGTGCATTCAATGGAAATTTGATGTGAGAAAAACTTATAAAGGAGAGTTGCTTCGACTCTGGAAATGAGAACAAATAATGAAGATTTATAATTAAGTGAGGAACCTGTAGGTCTATCTTTCAAGAACAGAATTTGAAGGTTTTATTAGCTTCAGGTGCCTTCATAATTGTATTCAGAGTTACAGTGGAAAATAGCTGCAAGAATATAGTCAGAAGCAAGTGAAAAAATGTGTGTAAAACACTGTGGCTTCTTTGCTTTAAAAAGGACACCATTCAGAGCACCTGGGTGGCTCAGTTGGTTAAGTGTCTGCGTTCAGCTCAGGTCATGAGCCCAGGGTCCTGGAACGGAGTCTCACATCAGGCTCCCTGCTGTCTACTTCTTCCTCTGCCCCATCCCCCCGCTCATGTGCATGAGCTCACGTGCTCTCTCTCAAAAATAAATAAATAAAACTTTTTGAAAAAGGACACCATTCGTCTTTTATTTGACAAATATTTATAAAACTTTTACGGAAAACATCAGAAATTTTAAAATCTGAATAATTTAAAGTGGTATGGAGCCGTTTACACAACAAACTTTAAATCAAAATAGATATGATAAAGTAATTAGGAAAGAATGTCCTTAGCTAGAAGTGCAAGGTGCTTTTTCTAGGAACTGCAATGGATACAAAAAAAATGAGTCAGACATGAATTCTGCCTTCATATAGAAAAATTAGGACATGGCCACAGGACAAGTCCACTGGACATGGTAGTGGACACTTGGTGCTTTATTCTGCTGCCTGGTATCTGTATATTATAAATATATGAGTCTTTGGGAGAGGCAGAATTTTGCCACCTCCTATGAAAATCAAGGAGTCAGGTATTCTGTGTCCTCAAACCCTCAGGGTATGATTAGCCAAATGTACGTGCCCACATAAGACTTGGAATCTTGACAAGTGATGAAAGGTGAAGGGTGGTGAGAGGAAACTATATTGGCCCCTAGATCCATCCTCAGTAAAGGTGGTCACTGGCTGCTTCTGACTAGCCTGCAGATTAGATGACCCTTCCTGTTTTTCAGTCTCCCAACCATTCTGTGAGTCTCCACCACATCATTCAATAGACTGTTTCTGTTGCTCTTTTTCTTTAAAATAATCAAGGTTGGCTACTATTGTTTGCAGCCAAGCATTCTGAGTAATTCAGAAACCTGAAATTTGCCTTTTTGGGAAAAGTTCACGGAGGGTAAAGCAATTGAGCCGTACCTTCAAGAGTAGTATAGATATTGGCAATATGGTACAAGAAGACTCCTGGATAAGAGAATCACATGAGGGGTACCTGGGTGGCTTAGTCAGTTAAGTGTCTGTCTTCAGCTCAGGTTATGGTCACTGGGATGGAGCCCCACATCAGGCTTCATGCTCAGGGAGGAGCCTACTTCTCCTTTTCCCCCTGCCATTCCCCCTGCTTGTGCTCTCTGGATCTCTCTATTTCTCTGTCAAATAAATAAACAAAATCTTTTAAAAATAAAAATAAAAAATAAAGAGAATCGCAGGAGCAGAGGCATTGCCTTGGGAAACCTATTCATTTTTCCAGTACATATTTACTGATTTTACCCTTTAGGTATCCTTCTAGATACTGTGGCTAATAGTAGTGGAGAAGATAAGAGAGTAGTTGGAAGCTGGATGAAAGGAAAATGGGATGAGAAGAAAGGGTTGACATGACAGCAGTGTTACCGAAATGAAATTGGCAAGACTTTATAACTGATCAGATATGGGCAAGGAGGATGGGTGAGGGATTTTGTACCCAAGTGACCAGGGAAGCGGTATGTCGTTAATGTAAGGAGAATAGAGAAAGAAAGTGGGCAGGAAGATGATAATTTCCATCGTAGACATATTGAATGTGGGGTTTAAAGGGGCAACTAGGCCCAGGCAGGGAGAAAAGAGAGACTGAAATTTGAAAGTAGCGCAGGAAATTGGAATAGAGATTTTGGAGTCACGCTCACAGAAGTAAGATCGTGAAGCAGGGGGGAAATGTTTGATGGAGGTGTGCATGTGTCTCTGTGTGGATATGATTATGGCTAACAAAAGAAGAAAGTACAGGAGAGATCTTTGGAGAACCCTTGTGTTTAGAAGTCCAGAGAGATCATACATGTCCATAAATAAGTATAGTACCTTGCAGAGAGGGGAGTGCCTTCAGAGAAGTGCAGATGGTTTTACGGGACTTTGTAAGAGAGGCATTGCTTCCGGCCGAAGAGTTCAGGAAAGGTTTTATTGAGGATGGACATTTAAACTGGGTCATATGATATATGTGGTTTCAACTTGGGGGGCCTGGACACTGGGAAAGAAGAAGTGGATATTCACTTCAGAGGAAACAGCATGAGCACATACATGGAGAGGAAAGGGCAAGGCATTTGTGGGAATACAAGTGGAAGAAGCTAGACCAAAAGCTTTGCTGATAGGAAGAACTCCAAAGATTCCAGTTTTAACCTGAGTTGTATAGAAGCCTGGGCTGTCCTCCTCACTGTCATTTCTGGTTACTTGTTTTTGAGAATAATTGGTATGCTTTTTCATTTATAACTTTTTTAAAAAAAATTATTTATTTGAGGGACAGTTAATCCACTGTCTTCAGCTCAAGTCATGATCCTGGAGTCCCGGGATTGAGTCCCACATCAGGCTCCCAGCTCCATGGGGAGTCTGCTTCTCCCTCTGATCTTCTCCCCTCTCATGCTCTCTCACTCACTCACTCTCTCTAAAATAAATAAATAAAATCTTTAAAAAAATATGCTTAAAGATTTATTTATTTGAGAAAGAGTTGAGCGGGGAGGGGCAGAAGGAGTGGAAGAGATAATCTCAGGCCAACTCCCAGCTGAGCACAGTGCCTGACATGGGGCTAGAGGCTTGACGCCTGGACCATGACCTGAGAGCTGAAATCCAGAGTCAGACGCTTTACCAACTGAGCCACCCAGGTGCCTCTCTTCATTGTTAACTTTTTTCATGCATGTGAACATTTTTATTTCTACTTCATTGTGACTTTCCATCATCTCTGCATTTATTATAAATCTAACGGTCTTTGTGACTTCACTTAAACATGCTGCAGTAAGGAAGGGGCCATTGTCTGAGGATTATTTGGCAAATGAAACTCCTCACAGATTAAGAAAAATATTTCTCCCGGTTACCTCTTTCATGTGACTAAACTTTGACTTAAGTAAAAGGAACTTGTAGCTTTGTTCTAGAATTTTTTTAGACATTTGATTGCTTTTTGTTGTTGGTTTGGGGGAATTTTTTTTTTTTTTTGGTAAAACACTCCTTTGCTTAAATGTGTTATTTTGTGTTTACAACTTTTCTGTTTCTTTGTCTTCCCAAGTGCGTACTACAGTGTTACTTGTGGTGCTGACTCATGGGCTATGTGGTTTATCACAACTGCCAGATTTTGCCTGCTGTGCTTGGGTAGACTGCTTGAACCCAGAAACACATACAAGAGCTGAGTTGTCAAGGCATGTTATCGCCAGCAAAGTCTTTAGGACACCATTAACAACATTCATGCCACCTACAATTGGCCTGATCTGAATTTTAAAAATCGACATATGGGAAGTATGACCATGGAAGGAAAACCATGATAAGTTTGCAAACATCAACTCGGAGAATAACTCAGTCTTTCTCAGTCAATTGCAAGAAGATTTGAAATGAAAAGAGAAAGGAGGTGTTATAGAACACCTAACAAGTTTTTTCAAGGCTTTCCAGAAAAATAGTGGAGGAAAAAAAATATAGAAGAGAAACTCTAATGAGAGTCCACCAAACGTGCTCCATTAAACCCCATTTCTGAGACTAGAACCGCTCTGAACATGTAAGGGGTTGAGCCTTCAGAACAAGAGTGGTGGCTTGTCGCCATAAGAAATCTGTACTAGAGCTCAGAAACTGGTTGGCCAAGGCAATGAACCATCATACCCCATGCTTTGTTCCTTTCTACCGTAGTAAAATATACCCGACATAAAATTTACCATTTTAGCCATTTTAAGTGTACAATCCAGTGGCATTAAGTGTAATCACAATGTTGTGCGACCACCACCACTATTTCTAAAACATTTTTATCTTATCAAACAGGAACTATGTACTCATTAAATAACTCCCCATTCCTCCTTTTCCCTAGTCCCTAATAGCCACTACTCTATTTTCTGTCTCTCTGAACTTTACTATGTAAGATACATCATGCAAATGAAATCAAAAGAGTGTTTGTCCTTTTACGTCTGGTTTATTTCACTTGACACTGTCCTCAAGGTTCATCCACATTATAGTGTGCATCAGAATTTCATTCCTTTTTAAAGAGGAATAATATTCCATTGTGTATGTATGCCACAGTTTGCATATTCATTCATCCATCGGTGGACATTTAGGTTGTTTCCACTTTTTAGCTGTTGTGAATAATGCTGCTACAAAGATTGGTATACAAGCATCTGTCTGAGTTCCTGCTTTCAGTTATTTTGAGTATGTACTTTGGAGTGAAACTTCTAGATCCTGTAGTAATTCATTTCATTTACTGAGGAACCACCCAACCGTTTTCCACACTGGCTGCACCATTTACATTTCCACCAACAGTGCACGATGGTTCCAACAGCTCCACATTCTCACCAATACTTGTTTTTCATTTGGTTGATACTAGCCGTCCTAATGGGTGTGCGGTGGCATCTCGCTATAGTTCTGATTTGCGCTACCTTAGTCACTAATGATGTTGAGCATATTTTGATGTGCATATTGGCCATGTGTATATCTTATTTGGGGTAATGTCTGTTCAGGTCTTTTGCCCACTTTTGAACGAGGCTGTTTGTCTTGGGAAAATTTTTTCAAGGTTTGAGTTTGGCTATCTAATCATTGCACTTTTTAAAGTCAATGACCACTATTACTATGTTCACTTATTACCACATGAACAAACTTCATTTTATTTTTTTTAAGATTTTGTTTATTTACTTGACAGAGAGATAGAGAGCACAAGTAGACAAAGTGGCAGGCAGAGGGAGAGGGAGAAGCAGGCTGCCTGCTGAGCAGGGAGCCTGATGTGGGGCTCCATCCCAGAACCTCAAGATCGTGACTTAAGCCAAAGGCAGAGGCTTAACCAACTGAGCCACCCAGGAACCCCCAAATTTTGTTTTAAATTTCACTAAATTTTGGGTACCAACTGTTCCCATTCTAACAATTTTGAAATTTCACTAATTCTTAAAAAATTTTGAGATTCCTATACACTATAAGTAGAAGAATTATTTTAGTTACATTTAAAGAAATAATTTGACACTACTAATATATATAACTTATTTTACTATACCTTGTAAAATTTATATTATATAAGATGTTTACTCAAAAAAGTTAATCCTGAAATCCTTCGAATGTAACTTCATTTTTATCCCTTAACTTAGAGTTATGTTAAGTTTTTGAGCTATGAGCAAGATGTTCAAATAGATATTAACTCATTTATTCAGAAACCCCTTACTAGTTTCTAATTTAAAGTGGTTCAGGAGATGTGGAAGAATCCCATGAACCCCTGATTTTGAACTTGAAAAGGGAATGACATTTATAGGTTTCGATGGTTATATGTTAATTTGTTCTGTATAAATTTGCATAATACCACCTCCAAAGATGCTCAAAGGCACCACCATCTCCTGTTCAGGCTATTGGAAAGCTTTTAACTGAGTTCTTTGCCTCCATCCTTCACCTAGAAAGCATTGTCGATAGAGAAACTGGAGAGATCTTTAAAACACTTAAATCCAATAATATAATTTCTCTGATTAAACAAAAGAAGCAACAAAACAAAACAAAAACATTCCAGTGGCTTCCCCATCGCACTTAGAGTAAAATCCAAATCCTTAAGAAGGCCCACAAAGGCCTACATCTGCTCTCATCTCCTTTCCCTTTTTCTGAATTAATGCCCCTACACTGACCATGTTCTTGCACTGAGCATTTGTTCTGGGTTCCTTCTATCAAGAAAGTTCCTCCCTACTCCTAAGCCTTGCCTAACTTCCTTCCTTCTTTATCTTGTTCAGGTCTTTGTTCGCATGTCATCTTTTCAAAGCGGCCTTCCCTAACCTCAGTATCCCACTTCCTAATACATTTCCCTGTTTTATTTTTCTTCATAAAACCAAACACTAGCTTATGTTGTATTGTTACATTATGTTGCCTTATGTTACATTACATCATGTATCTGTTTTTTTGCTATTCTCTTCCATTAGAATTTTCCCTTCATTAGAGATCATGACTAACACCAAGGAAATAGAAACAATCATCAAAAATTACTATCAACAATTATATGCCAATATGTTTAACAATCTAGAAGAGATGGATACATTCCTAGAAACCTATAAGCTCCCAAGACTGAAACAGGAAGACATTGACAATCTGAATAGACCTATATCCAGTAACAAAAAACCTCCCCCAAAACAAGAGTCCAGGCCCAGACGGATTCCCTGGGGAATTCTACCAAACATTCAAAGAAGAAATAACACCTATTCTCCTGAAGCTCTTTCAAAAAATAGAAACAGAAGGAAAACTTCCAGACTCTTTCTATGAAGCCAGCATCACTCTAATCCCCAAACCAGACAAAGACCCCATCAAAAAGGAGA
>PITA01029104.1:0-18378 GCA_004023965.1 Spilogale gracilis | reverse complement strand
GATCATGGACAGAGAGAATGAGAGCCCATTTCAACTGATTTAATCCAGTTTGAACATACCCACCATTCTCCACCGGATGCATGAGATTTAGCTTTCTGAACGTTTTAGCCATCTCTGAATAAAACGGTCCTATCACAATCTTAAAGTTAGGTTATCCACTTTACTCGATGACCCCTTTTCTTACACATACTGAAAATTAAAAAAAGAAAAAAGAACGAAAGCATTTTTTGAGCAGGGCTTCTCAGCTACTGAACATTTGGGAACAGGTAATTCTTTGTTGTGGGTGGCTGTCCTGTGCATTGGTAAGATAATAAGCAGCATCCCTGACCTCCACCCACTAGATTCCTGTAGCATCCCCCCGACCTCCACTGTGACAAGCAAAAAGTCTCCAGGCATTGCCACTGTGCCCAAGAGAGACTGTCATCCTGGTTAAGAACCAAAACTTGATTGGGAAGGGTATTTACTAAATGTAAATAAGAGAATTTACTACTTTTGATAGTACAGCAAAATCAAGTCTTAGTTTAAAAAAGCTTTTTCCCCCCCTAGGAGTTAATTGACAAAAATTTTATTCCAAAATAGTGTCAAACTTGGTAGCACTGAAGAAACAAAGAAAAACACACATCTCATCTATAGATTACACCCTCACAAGTAGAGAACGGAACAATGTAGTCTCTCTCAGAACCAATGCTTCTCTTGTTTCTTTAGACACAATTTATGGCACCGACACAATTTAAAATCCAATCCAAAGCTAGCCTGCACATTTTTTGCTTTTATATACTTTGTCAGGTGTCACAACCATAACCCTCACAGAATGACAAAAGGTATGGGAGAAACAGCATATGTACTGAGATCATTTTCTCAGAAACACCTTCCCATCCTGGGAACTTTGCATCAGTTTAGCCTCTGAGTCCGAAATTAAAGGGAAGTGACATAGGCTCCTAGATACTAGATGCAGCTCCCTGTTTGGGCCCAACATAAGTTACTTTAGTAATACCTATGGATACACACCTTAATAGGTAATTTGTTGTGAAAATTCTAGTGTTTTCTGAGGCAGGAAATATTCAGTTTCTTTCTTTTTAAGATTTATTTATTTAGAGAGAGAGAGGGAGAGAGAAAGAGAAAGAAAGAACATGGAGCAGGAATGGCAAAGGGAGAAGGAGAGAGAACCTTAAGCTCTGGACAGAATCCAATTCAGGGCTTGATCTCCCAACCCTGAGATCAAGACCTGTGCTGAAATCAAGATGCAGTCGCTCAATCTAATGCACCACCCGGGGTGTCCCAGAAACACTCAGTTTCTCATGTCTTCTACAATGATCAGGGAATCTCTTAATAAAGATTGGCATGACGTAGTTATTTGTTCTTGTGGGTCAATTTCAAATTTATAATGTAAACAGTACTCCAGTATAGTACATACACTGAGATTCAGTGGCCTCAACATAGAAACCTAAAATGAAAACAATTACACTGTTGGTTAGGTCTGTAAACCAGCTGAAGACATGTAAAGGGATTGATTATATTGAGATGTCTACCCCCCAAGGGTGGTTTTCTTATATTTTACTTTTGCTTTAAAATGTAAAGAAAAAGCAAAGTGTTCAGAAGACTTGAAAATAAGACATAAGGGGTGCCTTACTGGCTCATATGGTAGATCATGTGGCTCTTAATCTTGGGGTAGTGAGTTCAAGCCCCAGGTTGGGTATGGAGTTCACTTAAAAAAAAAAAAAAAAAGATATAATAACTACGTGAAAAATAAAATAAAAAAAAAACCTACCTCATTCTAAAGGAATAGAAAAAATCTACATGAAAACAGAAGTGCTATGAAGGGATTAATGGAAAAGTATGGAATTTGGAGTCACCTCTGTGGGTTCAAACCTGCGTCTCATAATCCTATGGGTTTTTGTATATGAAGATATCATTGCTGAGGTACTGGGTGGCTCAGTCAGTTAAGCATCTAACTCTTGGTTTTGGCTCAGGTCATGATCTCAGGGTCCCGAGATCGAGGCCCGGGTTGGGCTCAGCACTGAGCAGCAGAGTCTACATGAGGTTCTCTCCCTCTGCCCCTTTGGATCACATATGCACATTCTCTCTTTCTCTTTTTCTCTCAAGTAAATAAACAAAAGCTATCATTGCTGACCTTGTGTAACTTCTGAAAGGATGGTTTAGGAAGTATATAAAATGTCAAGCTAAGAGCTTGAGACAATAGATGTTCACTAAATGTTGATGTGAATCTTTAAGAGCTAAAGGAAGTGTCCTACAAACAGCGTATTAAGAATCTACCAGAGTTTTTAAAAAGATCTTTTCCATAGATTTCAAGAGCATCTTACATCTTCTTTTCCCTTTTTATCAATTAATGTGATAAATTACATGAATCACATTTTCAGTTACTGAATCATGTTGTCATTCCTGGAACAAAACATTGCTTGGTCCTCTCATCTCTTACTATTAAAAAGACCACTCAGTTTGCTAATAATGTATTTAGCGTTTTTCCATCTAAATCTTTGCATGTAATTATTCTCTTTTTGCTCTATTTGCTTTATCAGTTCCTTGTGTTAGGTTTTGCTGGCTATCAAAAGCACAGGTTGGAATATTTCCATATTTCTCTATGTTTGGGAAGTCTTTATATATCATAAAGATCTTAAGGTCAAGGAAAGTTGGATAGAATTTGCCTAGTTTTAAATAGCTCCTTCTATTGTTAAGCAAATGTAATTTTTAAAAAATATTTTATTTATTTAATTGACAGAGAGAAACATGGTGAGAGAGGAAACACAAGCAGGGGGAGTGAGAGAGGGAGAAGCAGGCTTCCCCCTGAGCAGGGAGCCCGATGTGGGACTCCGTCCCGGGTCTCCGGGATCATGACCTGAGCCGAAGGCAGACACTTAACGATTGAGCCACCCAGGCACCCCACAAATGTAATTTTTTTAAAAAGAATTGAAAGGACCTTGAAATCCATCTGTCTATAATGTCTCCTATGGTCTCAATCTACCTTAAAAAACAAAAATGCTGGAGAAAGAAGAAAAGTGTGACAAGTGTCGACAGTATGAGGTAATAAAGGAAGCACACAGGCATTGTCAAGTGGCAATTAAAAGACTATTTTCAGAATAAATTAAAGACAATGGGCTGGACCTCAGGGGAGGCATAAAGCTCAGATATAAGGAAGAAATAGTTGTTTTTTTTTTTTTTTTTCTGATAACCCAGCACTCTTATAGATGTAGGTAAATGAACTGCATCACCATGGCATCAATCCTGTTGTAAATTGATAAGTAGAAACAGATTAAACAATACATCTGTTTCTAAAGATCTCCATTACGGATCTCTGAACTACGCCTATTTGCATCCAAATCTCAAGTCTGTACAATGTAATCTCTACTCAACACAGCAGTTTGTGTTTGTCTTGCCACGTTTCAGCCGCTTGTTTCTGGAGCCGCCAGTGATTATTAAGGCGAATACTGGGCAGAGGCAGCCAGATAAATACCTGCACCCCAAGACCTCAGGGCTGTGGTCTTCGGAGCAACCCAGCCACAAGCCCAATCCCTGCTCACACCAAGAAAGGTCACTTTCTGCCCAGGAGAAGAGGGGAATTATGGCATTTTATGAGTTCTACGGCTTATTCCCAAGATCCTCATATACCAGAACACTAAAAATACAGCCAAGTATTCACCCAGCTGGAAGGGGTTTTGAAGACTGATACTAAATATCGGAACACAAGGTGGAAAGGGCAATTCAGAAATGTTCTTCCTCTTGTTAATGTGTAAGAAGGCATGCTGCATTCTCTTTGTTCTTGGTATTCTTTGTGGCTTTTAGAGGCATATTTTCTGGTTGCTTTTTTAGCATTTTAATCTCATTAATATCATCTCTGCAGCCCAGCTATCTTAAAAAGGAAATTCTAATTGAATGTTTCAACTCTGTGCAGATTACACAAAGAAAATCTTACCTTCACTACTCTAAATGAGACTCTGTTGAATATTGTTTTAATCGCAGTTCCTCTAAATTGAAAACAATGGCTAAATCTTTTGAAAACTAATGTCAAATAATTACATTTGGTTTTCTTTCTGTTACTACTTTAAGCACTTCAAGTTGAAAGCAAAGCTCTGGCCTAAATGTACGTGATTATTGAAATAACTATAGGCAAGAATCAGCTCAAGTCTGATTTGATCTCTAAAAGAATCTGTATTTTAAATACAAAATAGAGAGAAATGAAGGCCAATACCCGTCTGTCGAGAATTTCTAAAATTTGACAGTCTCGACATTCACACACACCTATACAAACATAAGTGGACTCATGCCAAATAATGTGTTCTAAACGGAGCATTTACAAATCTTAATGTAATCACTTGGCATATAAAAATCACTGTTAAAATTATTCCCTCCCATAAGCTAATATCAATCTCTTTCAATGTATGGAAGATTGTCATTAAAGAGGAGGAATGTATATTAAAGTAAGGGGGTTTTGTTATAGTGACCTGGCTCCAAAAGTATATGAGGGAGGATTAACAGCCACCATACCAAGATAAAGAATCAGCCAGGCTGAGGAGTTCCATGAAATCAACAAGATCTTTTTTGATTACTCAGCAAGTTATATTAACTAGCTGGAGTTACATGATTTTGCACCTTAGAAAACATATTTTCTCAATGTGATAAACCTGAGATAACTTTGTAAGAAAACTCCCCTCTCTTGTCTACTGCTAACAGTTCATTTTTCAAGTGAGGTTTCCCAGATTTTCTTAACAGATGGACTGTAAGGATATATAACAGGAATTCTTTTCTTGTTCTTTGCAATCTACGGCATACAACTTTAAATATCCTGCTTTACAAAATAAAAGAAGTAAGAAACTCTCAGTGCATAGTATATAGGGCATTTAATCAAAGTCAGCTTTCAGAAGAAAGATATAGAGCCATTTTCAAATGCTGACAAAGTAGGAAAAGAAAAATGAACCCTCATGTATATTTAATGAAGCTTTCAGGGAAATATATCTATACATATCTTAGTGATTTCTGATTTTTAAAATATTTCCCTAATTTGGTCAAGTAAAATGTTATACCGCCATGCCCCTCTCAATTGAGTTTAATTTCAAACAAATGTATGAATCAAACAGAACACATTATTTTAATAAAAGAAACTGAATTTATCAGTCAATACATGAAAACTGGCAACACTGAATAAATTACCTGACAGTGAATTATTTTAAGTTTTTCTGAGGAAATATGTAGATCCCTGTGTCCTAGGCCAAAAGATTTGGTTGACATAATTTTATCAACAACTCCTTATAAAGATGAAGGCTGTCTGATCAATCCTAAACACAATCATTTTACACAAGCTGTCTCCTGAGAGAGAAGGGAGAGAAACTTCCTCGAAAAGCTTAAGAAAATAGCAAACCTCTCTGTCCTGACTCCTCTAGTAAACAGTAATATTGTGGTTAACATTTCTGCTACATTTTTACATCTACCCACTAGGGCCACAACTCCACTATGAAGTTTAGATTCTATTTCTATGGACACTATAGTACCAGTTACACCAGAAGAACATATACTTAACAATGGAAGTCACTTAACACCAATAAGGAATTTCTAGCTTTATAAGAAAAAGAGATTTTACAGGATTCTTTTATTTTGCATAAAATAATATGGACTATCGTAACTTGAGAAATCAGCTGCACTATTTTGCAAACATTATCATGCATAACAATGGCTTTTGGGGTTGGCAAACCTGGATTCTAGACCTTGCTTTTCCACTCAGTAACTCTTTACCCTAGGTTCTCTAAGCCTCAGATCCTTCATTGGTAAGAGAAAGTAGAGATAATTCCTACTTCACAGAGCAATCCTCATTATGAAAGAGACAAAAGGTTCAAGTACTTGCATAGTAACAGGCACAAAAAGTGCTTTAAAAATTGCAGTTACTAGTATACTAAATAATTGTAGTCAATTAGAATACCATCCTTCGGGCACCTGGGTGGCTCAGTGGGTTAAGCCTCTGCCTTTGGCTAAGGTCATGATCTCAGGGTCCTGGGATCAAGGCCTGCATCAGGCTCTCTGCTCAGCAAGGAGGCTGCTTCCTCCTCTCTCTCTCTCTGCCTACTTGTGATCTCTCTGTGTCAAATAAATAAATAAAATCTTAAAAAAAAAAAAAGAATACCATCATTCCCCTGTCAATAAGGAAGCTGTAGGTAGGTATTAATTTCTTCTTTGAAGGTCTTTATAGAAAATAGTTCCATTTTTCAAATCCAGTAAAGTTTCACTAGGGATGAAGAAGAGTTTTCCTACAGTGTTAACAGTGTTAGAAAATGGTCTTCCTTTACGTTTTCTTTAATGTAATACTATCCTGAAACAAATATACCATAGCAAATTTCAGTCTCTAAATTATTTTCAGACAGATGCTAACCGGGAAATAAGTTACACATAAATTAATAATTCTAGCATAGTTACTGGCCTACACTAGAACCATTACCTCTATAGCTGGTCTGTAGTCACATGAAGAATTTAATCAAATTACCATAAATCATGTTATGCCCATGCTAGCTTCCATTATTTCTAGGAGCATGAGTAATTAATAGAATTAGATAAAATTATTAATACAAAGAAGAGATTCTTTTTTTATTTTAACCGGGACCCAGCAGGATGTTTGATCCAGTCTCATTTTTATTGATGGCATTATGTCTTCAACTTCAGAAGACAGGCGCACAGCTCAACTAAATTGCTTGATTTTAGAGGAAAAGCCCAAAAGGTAAGAGACATATTGGAAAATAATTTGTTGTATCAGTGCAACTGCAAACAGGGGAAAACACCATAGGGGAACTGAAGACTACTAAAATGGGTGCATAAAGGCTATGTTCAAAAGAGAATGAGGACATCTAAGAACTTGGGATGGAAAGAGAAGACAAATCAAGACTAACTTAAATGCTATCGTTTTTTATAAATGTAGTATTTTTGGATAAATAATCCTTTACATTTTGACCTTGTACATTAAGCAAAAATGTCTGAAGAAGAGTCTCATTAATCTTTTATAACTCAGTGCTGAAAAAAATCTGTTTTAAAAGATGGTTTAAACATGTTCATTCAGCTATTTCTATAAAAAATTTTCTAAAGCAATTAATAGGCTAAATGTGTAAAATTTCTCAGTGAAAGTATTCCACTATTGCTTAACTGCCACAATTATTTATATATGTATGTGATGTTACACATTTATTTATGATCAAAAATACAGAAAATCTATATATCCTTAAGGAAGATCTCAACCTGTATGTCTTCTTCGGTAGATTTTGTATACCAGGAAGCACATTTTGAAAAGTACTGAGAGCTTATCTTAACCTAAAAGTTAGTTTTAAACATCAATTTCTAAGTAATGTATTAAACATTACAAGATATTTGTCATGGATCACATATATTAGTGATCTAATTTGGTTAATTATATGGTTAATGGCTACTCTAATTTTTCAAACAAAACCATGCAATGGAGAAACATTAATTTGTATAATTTTCTCTTTCCTCAACTTATCAATATTTTATAGAATAAAGAGTACATGACAACTACTAATATGGGAAATATATCTAAAATAAACTAAAATAAGACCAAAAAATGTTTAATTTTCATTTCAGTACCCTATAATGTGTGAAATACAAGCTTCCATTTAATCCAAACGGAAAGCTACCATCTTTCTGCCCATGTGCAACCCAATACATTACATGTGTTCAATTTCTCTATCAAAAGCTCATTTTCCATGGGGAATAATTCAGAAAAGTGGCCTTCATGTTTATGAAAAGAACATGGCCTTCCTCTCTCTAATGACTAAGTCCATCCTGCACAGTTCCATAAAAAAAACCTTGCCTCAGATAACTAATATGATAAATTTATTTAATTGAAGTTCATATTTAAAAAGGCAGCTTCCTTCTACGTTCAGAAGTTCCACTGAGGCACCAATACTACCCACATTTTGTCCTTTAGTTATTCTTTTATTAACTGTAGTGCTCTGTTCTTGCACTCAGGACTAGATTTAAATTATAAGAAAATACTTTTGTTACCATTTAAATGGAAATGGACATCGTTCCCGGGGCCATAGTCAGTCTGCTTCCTAGAAAACCTTCAAAAGTCAACCCCAGGGAATATAGAAGCACACTGACTCTCCTATCAGATGAATAAAGACCTCAATATGAAAGTGAACAAAGTGCTTCCTCTAGATCAGCCACTGTTGATAGAACACTATAATTATAGGCATGCTTAGGCTTGTTTATATATGTACATAATATCCTTTCTTGATATTCCCTGTAATTAATACCATAAGATACAAACCTCAAAATACAACCAGCTTTGATTTATATAAGGGTAATTACACAAGAGTCTTATAATTGTATTTAAATAGATAACTTCTAATGAGAAATGTCTATAACCCAATTTAGGAAATATATAGAGATTTTGATTTCAAATGTGGAAAATAGAGCTCATATAGAAAGGAAGGAAGGAAGAAAAGATGGGAGGGAGCGAGGGAGGAAAGAGGGAAACAAGACAAGAAAAAAGAGGGCTCTAGTTTTCAGTAGAATGCTGAAAGCTGGTTGGTAAATGTGGAGGGAGTCTCAGAGTTGAAAAATGATCATTGCTTTAATCATAACAATAAAAATTATAGGGGCACCTGGGTGGCTCAGTCCTTAAGTGTCTGCCTTTGGCTCAGGTCATAATCCCAGGGTCCTGGGATCAAGCCCCGCATCAGGCTCCCTGCTCAATGGGAGGCCTGTTTCTTCCTCTCCCACTCTCCTTGCTTGTTTCCCTCTCTTGCTATCAAATAAAAAAATAAAATCTTAAAAAAAAAATTGTATCAGGCATGAATTTTCCATGCTAAATCTAGAGGGATCTTGAAGTGTCTCACCACAGACTGCTTACTGGTTGCAAGGGAGAAAAAAATTATACAATAAATAAGAGGGGTTGCATTTTAAGAGTGGGGGGAGATTGTGGTAATGTATGCATCAAAAATGTCAGTCATTAAAGATAAAGACAGGCTATGAAAATGTTATAGATCAATCAGGCTAAAGAGACATAACTCTTCAGCTAAATATCTGATCCTAAGCTGGATCCCGCACTGGAGAAGAAAATGCTTTAGGACATTATTGTGTCAGTGGATACAAGTGTATTAAGAATGATAGATTACATAAAAGCATCGCATCTGCATCGAAGTTAAATTACCGAGGTTGACAACTGTAATTATGGAATAGAATATTCCTAACCTTAGATAATACCCCCACTAACTACTTAGGGGTAAAAAGACATGATGTATGCTAAAAATGTGTGAATTTGGATAAAGGGTAAATTGGTGGTCTTTGTACTATTTTCATTTTTACAACTTCCCTGTGAGTTTGAAATTGTTCTATTCATGTATTAATTTATTCATTTGTTTTTAAAGATTTTATTTATTTGACAGAGAGAAACACAGCTAGAGAGGGAACACAAGCAGGGGGAGTGAAAATGAGAGAGGGAGAAGCATGCTTCCCTCTGAGCAGGGAGCCCAAAGGGGGTCGATCCCACTTATTTTAAAATAAAATGTTAAAAGAATGTGTGGCAGGTGGACTGACACTTTTAGTACCTTTGTGCTTTTTTTTTTTTTTTAAACAAAGACTCAAAGAATTCACCATGTGCTGTATGAATAACTTTATAACCACTGATTTAATTCTTTAGAAGCACCTTTGAGATATGTACCCTCTTCTTCACAAATAAGGAAACTAAGGCAAGGAAGTTTACAACTGGCCCCAAATCACATATTTCATAATTGACAGAGCCAGGATTCAAACCCAGAGAGTCTGAGTCCAAAGTGCCTCACTGACAATTTTTTGAAGTTCATTAAATAAAATATCAAATTGGTAGAAATAGCCAAGAAAGCTCAAGGATTTTCATAAATGAAGATGACAATGAAGTAGTACAACCATCCCCCAAAATGGGTTAGAGGATGTCCACTCAACAACAACTCCGGACACCATAACCCTACATACATACCTAACATTCTAATTTTCATGTAATTACCCGTTATGGAAAAAATTTTCAAAACCACAAAAAATAGATAATGTTTCTTGCCCCCACTCATATAGCCTTATCTTTTTACTTCCAAGTCACAATTATTAAGAAAGAGAGCAGTAAATGTAGTTTTAAAGATAAGAGAATAAATAATACTTAAAGTTGTAAGAATAATAAGAATTGTATGAAAGATTAAATGCTCAGAGTAGTTTAAAATCCAGTTCCATTACCATTTGTAGTATCTCAAAATGGGACATTTGTGAACACGAATGAGTAGCTTACCTATTACCAAGGAGGTGAGCTTTCTTGGTATAACACTTCACATGATAATATTTACTGACTGAATTTGTAAGATAAGATGAATAATAAATGTCTTAGAAATGTGTTCTTTCCCTCAGGTTTTGATATTTTAATAGGCTTTGACAAACGGTAATGATAATACTCATTGCTTGATGATACCACTCAGTATTATGAGTGCTAGATTTACTCTAAGAGAACATTTCATGGTCCATGGGTTTATAACAAAGCCTCCTACCTGTATGGCCCTTATGCCTTTATTCCACCATCGTGCCAGCAGGAATTTACATGACTGCTCTTCTCTATTGATGCCTTATAAACAATTTTATCTCACCTCTTTGTCTAAAGCTTTTCCTGACTGTTTCAGATTCAAATGTTTTCATTCATTTAGCCATAAATACCAACTTCTGGTATGCCTTCTCATTACTTTGAACACTTAACTGAAATCTTACTGTAGAAACTGGATTTTTGTTTAGTTGTTTACCAGTTCTTTCATGTCTAGCCAAGCTGATTATAATCTCCTTGAAACCGGGGACTATAAAATATCTTTATATTAATCACAATGGTTAATAGCCTCTGGATGAATCAATTCAATATTTATTTACTGATTTTATTTTTAATTTTTCCTAAAGTTTCATACAGTTAAAATGTCTTTAAATTGTGTTTGTCATTACTTGTGATTACTTCAGGGAGAACAAAGAGCATGGATGCTCTTTCTCTTCTCTCTAGTTAAAATATTCAATTTCTTAAAAATCCAGTTCACAGGAAGACTTCAAAAAATTTTCAACTTATCCCTTGTCTTCTCCTGGTTAACCTGCTCAGACTTTGACTCTGAATCACAAACGTGTACTGAGAATGTTAAGTAATCACAGCCCATAAAGCATATATAAAGTACGATCATGATTTTGAAAAACCAAAGTATAATACAAAACAACTAGAACGGCATATGTAAACATATTATCAGTAACAGCCTCAGAGAGGAACGTTGGGTGGTTTTCCTCTTGTTTAAATTCTTCCATGGCTTCCTCTTCCTCACCTCAAAATATGTGTATATATCCCAGAAAGGGCATATAAAACATCATTCTGCCTTTAAAATTATTGTTTATGTATCCCAAATTTCATTATGAGATTTTTGAGGCTGATATTTCCTACTTTTATTTCCCTGATGCCATTTCTAGCATAGCGTTTGGCTCACAGTACTGCTTTCGAGTATCAAGACTATCTTCACATTTTAATCAGGGGAGGTTTCTTTGCCGTATGTATATCCACACCTGAGTTGAAGGCAGATGCTTAACCAACTGAGCCATTCAGGTGTCCCTCTTTTTCTCTAATAAAACTGCAAGGTGTACAACTTGGAAGATGTTTGACATTCAGGTTCCATTTCCTCTAAAAAATTATCTATAGGGGCACCTCGGTGGCTCAGCTGGTTAAGCGACTGCCTTCGGCTCAGGTCATGATCCCGGAGACCCGGGATCGAGCCCCGCATCGGGATCCCTGCTTGGCGGGAAGCCTGCTTCTCCCTCTCTCACTCCCCCTGCTTGTGTTCCCTCTCTCGCTGTGTTTCTCTCTATCAAATAAATAAATAAATCTTTTAAAAAATTATCTATAAAAATTAATAAAAATAAATTAATAATTATCTATAATATGAATAAATTTGACACAAAGAAGGAAAAGGAAGGGGATTAAGAGGAGGAAAATAATCCTATTATCACTATAATACATTTGTAGTGATTCTTTAAATAAAAATAATTTGTAATAAGTTATAATTACTATAATAATTATTACAGTAAGTTTGTGTAGCTCGACTCCATATTTTCACCCAATCCTGACACACAAATGCATACTTTTCCTTACAAGATCCAAAATGACTTGAATGTTGGACTTACAAACTACTGTAATTAGCATTATTTTTCTGAAATAAGAAAACGTTTCTATTTCTGCTACAACCGTGAAGGGATTTTTTTCTCCTCCACACACATAACGCTGGGGCCCATATGCCTGAGCTCTCTCATGCAGGGAATTCTCCCGTTAGTCAGCAGCCATGCAGGACAGCACAGGGAAGGGTTCTAACTTTTAACACGGATGGATATGACTGACCCAGCACATCAACTGTGACAGAAATTCAAAACACATGGGAAGTAAATGTGCAATAGGAAGTAAAGTATGTCATTTCTTCCTTGCAAAAAGGTTGACAAAATAAAACAAATGTCAAAAAACTATTACATCATAACTTTCATGGTTTTGCTCCATTGAGGCTCATGTACTTTCTATGTTGTAGTGCCTCAGAGAGCCATAGGTTTATATTCAAATAAACTGAATTCTGTCACTTCACAAGCTCCAAGATGATAGACACATTTCGTAACCTTTCTTAACTGTATCCATTCATTCAACAAACGTTTGAATGCTTAATATATGCCAAGTACTTGTCTAGGTATAGAGAATCAGAGACAAAAGATTCTGCACTTATGGAATTTACAATGTGTAAAGGAGACAGGTGATAAGGATACACAGAAGTTAACAAATTTAAGTTTATGACAAATGTTTCCAATAAAAGAAAAGATGATAATGGGACCGAGGAGGGTGAGGAAAGAGACCACTTGATTTAAACTGGCCACGGAAGACCACTCTGGGCTGACAAGAATGACGAAATGGAATCAGCCACAGAAAGTTCTAAGGGTGATGCTTTCCCAGAAAAGTAAACAGGACAAAGGGCCTAACACAGGAAACGACCGATGGTCAAGAAAGAGAAAGGAAACCAGTGCTGCTGGAACAAAGTAAGCAATGGAACGTAAGTGGTCTGAAATTAGATGAGAAAGGTAGACAAGGTCAGATAAGGGGAACTGAGCAGGCCATGATTTAGACACTACATTTTATTCTAACTGCAATGGACAGTTAGGGTTGGGGAAGGTTGATAGTAGGTCCTAGAACCCCTGAAAGCAGTTGAAGGAACAGATTATGGAGGGCTTCTAAAAAGATCATAATAGTTTATAGCAGCATTATCAATGATAGCCAAATTATGAAAAGAGCCCAAATGTCCACTGGCTGATGAATGGATAAAGATATGGGGTGTGTGTGTATGTGTGTGTGTGTGTATGTGTGTGTGTGTGATGATATATAATGGAATATTAGTCATAAAAAAGAATGAAATCTTGCCACTTGTAATGCCGTGGATGGAGCTAGAGTGTATTACGCTATTTCACTCATGTGGAATTTAAGAAACAAAACAGATAAACATAGGGGAGGAACAAAAAAGAGAGGGAGGCAAACCATAAGAGACTCTTAACAACAGAGAACAAACTGAAGGTTGATGGAGGGGAGATGGGCAGGGGATGGGCTAAATGGGTGATGGGCGTTACAGAGGGCACTTGCTATCATGAGCACTTGGTGTTGTATCTATGCTTTTTAATCTTCAGTTTCCCCAAATGGGGCTTAAAAAGATATTTTCCTCATAATGTTATACAGATGAATGATAATAAGGTAATGGGGCAGGAGAAGCAGCAAAGATTTTACTAAGCCTTCCTGTATGTCATGAACTTTATCAGTGAGTCATATGGATTTACCCTCACAACTACCGTGTTAGGTCAAATATTGTTAATCCGTTTAACAGAAGAGAAAAGGGGGTGTCCAGAATTGTAAGAACTTTTCCCAAGACAACACTGAGTGCAAGTCTTGTCACTGGGAGTCTAGATCCTTGGTCCCAACCTTAATCACAAAGTTTAGTATTCTCCTGGACACACTGTAAACAATAAAATGCCACTGTTAAAATTACTATTGCCATCTCAATCACCAACCCTATTATTGCGTTTTTAGATGGATTTAAGGAGATGAGAAGCACCAGAACATTGACTAGCATATAACCAATGGTTCATAGCCAATGCTAATTGTCTTCTCTGTTGCACAAGTGGTGTATTATCTGATTGGATTTATTAAAACTAGCAAAGATGAGGATATATGAAATAACTATGAAAGTAGATTAACTTTACTGTATTGTGAGGCAATTAACGCTCCTAAAAGAGGCAACTGACACACTTACCACCAATTCTTATTTGTCTTTAATAACTCATAATTAGTGTCAGAAAACCCTCAAGCAGGTTACCTTCTTCTATCCTTAGCTTATTTCCTCCACTGAGTAAGAGCAGGTCCATATTTTGCTTGCTTATTAGCTGAACAGGTAACTTCAGCCATTTACTCTCATTTCCTTCTCCTCCTGACCTACTTCAAGGGTTTATAAACCTCTAACTCACCTGGTCTCTAACAAGTTTGTGGCTTTTTGTTTTTTTTGTTTTGAAATACAAAAAACTACAGAGCACGCACCCTGCTTTTTTCCCAGAAGCATGAACTCACATCCATCTCCTAGTCTTCCCCTAATTACAAGAAACATTTTTGCCCTGCAGTCCATGGGATGACTTGCTGTGGCCTCAAGCTTGGAGAAGGTCTAACTAGCTAACAATTCATGGAAATGAGTGGTGTTCTTACTGGAGCCCATTGGCAGGTGGCTCTAGTTCTGCCCATGTTCCCATCAGGATGACCTCTCAGCTAAGACAGCAATCTGAAGAGTGCCCAGTGTTCGTGCAGAAGTGAATCTCGGGCATTAGGTGCAATGCCTTCCTTTCACAGAGGAGAAAATGAGAAATGAGGAAATGGACTCCTTCTCAAGGTCCCAGTTACCAAAGCACAGCTCAAGAGAGAAATCAACCTTGTGCTCTAACAGCCGAAGAAGGGAAAATGGATGCACTCCAATAGACAAAGAATTATGCCTACTAAAAGCATCAACCCAAAGCATAATAGAGTTTTCATTTAGGAATATTTTTCTGATTCTAAAAGAAATAAATTTCATTGTAGAAAATCTTGGAATTACTAAGAAGCATAATGAAAATAATCATAGATAATTCCAGAATTCAGACAGAACATATTCCAATATGTATGTCAGGGCTGTATTACGCACAAAGTCCCAACTTTCGAGGTAGTTCTAAGTGAGATCAGTGTTATACAGAGTATAATTTGTTACTTGTCAGGGTGGGTACATGATTAGGCTACTCAGCGGTTGTCCAAAGTCCTCATGGTGCTGCACAGGCAACCCAGGCTTTGCTGTCAGTGAGGCCAGGGTTCAAGCCCAGCTTGGCTACTCTCTGGCTGCACGAATCTTGGCTCTATTATCGGTAACATGCAAATACTGTGTATCCTATAAAGCTCTGCTTGAGGCGCCAGTGAAATAACATGAACCTTAATTCTATAAAAATTCAGGCGTAATGTACATTGTGCATCTAGATAAAAGCAAGGAATGAACTTCTCATCAAATACAATTTTGGTCCCATTAACAAAATCTGATTATTACAGAAGTCTAAACTATGTGTCTTAGATTGAATGGAACACGGCTGCAGCCATCTCTGACTCCTCCTAAACCATCCTACGTGTGTGTCACCTCTCAGTGCTTCAAAAAAAATAACAATTCGACACTATTCTCAAGCAATTATCTACACAGTCCTTGATCTCTGTTTCTTTCTCCCGTCCAAAGAAAAGCCATCTGGCCTTTTTACCTTAAATGCCCAGTAACCTCTTTTAAGACTGATACTCATGGGTAAATGTATCAACCTTTGAAGCTATATTCTACAGGAAAATCACTCTAAGAACATTGGCGGATTTACTGAAAGTTTTCCCCAAGTGTTAAGTCTAACCATTTCCATTGCTATTGTTTTATCACCTTTATTCTAATTATAATGAGTAAACATAATACGTAAATAATTTTTTTAAGAACAGACAAAATTAAGAAATACTTTTTAAAGATTTTATTTATTTCTTTGTGAGAGAAAGCAAGCACACACAGGAGCAGAGGAATGGCAAGGGGGACAAGCAGACTCCCCACTGAACAGGGAGCCCAAAATGGAACTGGATCCCAGGACTCTAAGACCATGACCTGGGCTGCCACTTAACCAACTGAGCCCCTCAGGCACCCCAAGAAATATTTTTTCTTTTGAGAAAAAGTAATTAGTAACAATTCATGACAGCTAGTGCAGCCTTTGTTTTCTAGTGTCCTATTTCTTTTCTCACATCCAGAATTTTCTCCTCCTGAAGTTTAGTCACCAGCAATACATCTAATTCTATGCTACTAAACAGATTTACTTGCTTTTATTAATCCATAATGATAGCTTTATGAAAAATAGAAGAGATGCTAAATGAATGTGCTGTAATTGTTCAAGTAGCAGTGTTTAAGTAGATTTAAGCAACTACAATAATTCCACTCTTTACTTAAGATCTATAATTTCTCCTTTTCACCAGAAGAATAAATATTCAGTTCATTAAGGCTTAACTTTTCTTCCTGAGGTTGTCCTTGTAAATTGTTCTGGTCTCAACTGTTTCACGTGTACCCATGCACTTTAGCTCCATGGAACCACTTACCAGTTCTAGGTTAGATCAGAATTAGCAGCAGCATCAGCAGCGTTTCTCATACTGACAAAAGTCTACCAGTATCAGTGGATTACAACCAATTAGATAACTCCCATTTTATAATAAATGTATTACTACCTGCTAAAAATATACCCGAAATCATTATACACAATGACTTAAAACTAAAGAGATGTATGTATGTTCTTCACAGCCCTCTTAATAGAAGAGACCTCTGAATAGGAGACAAAACATTTTCCACTAGTAGCACAGTTAGCCAGCAAGTGTTCTTAAAACAGAAAACAAGCAATGTCTTTCTTTACCATTCAAAATAAATCAAAGAGTAAGAACTTTTTTTTTCTTTTAAAATTTTTTATTTATTTGACAGAGGGAAACACAGCCAGAGAGGGAACACAAGCAGGGGGAGTGAGAGAGGGAGAAGCAGGCCCCCTGCTGAGCAGGGAGCCCGATGTGGGACTTGATCCCAGGTCTCTGGGATCCCGGGTCTCTGGGATCATGACCTGAGCTGAAGGCAGTCGCTCAACCAACTGAGCCACCCAGGCGCCGCAAGAACTAACTTTTAAAATCATACACTATCGGGGCGCCTAGGTGGCTCAGTCAATTAAGCGACCAACTCTTGGTTTTGGCTCAGGTCATGATCTCAAGGTCAAAGAGAGAGCCCAGGTTCAGTTCAGAGTCTGAGATTCTCTCCCTCAGCCCCTCCCCCCACTTGTGGACACACCCTCTTTCTCAAATAAACAAATACATAAAATCTTTAAAGTCATATATTTACTATCTGTCCCCAGGTAATAAGCTAAGAATATATTAATTTTTGGAATTTATTCATTCTAATCCAATAAACATTAATTCTAAGCTTATGACCACTATCTTATATTTGGGGGCACTAAATAGCCCATGAATTGAATGATATTCTGAAAATACGTAACAGTGAGATTTGTTCTATCCCAAATCCCCATAAATAGCTACTATTTATGAGGCATAGGCACATACTAGTGTTTTTCACTGAAGTTTTAATATATTTATTTAAAAACTGAAAAAAAAAATTAAACTCCCCTCATTTATTTTGTTAATTCTATCAAGAAGTGGCAGGAAGCATACTCAGTACTTAGATATGAATATCTGGATAGCTCTGGAATAACAATACCCTTCTAGTACAAGACATCAGAAGTGAGGACTCAGGATTTCACTGTGCATTTCCATCACTTACATCAATTACATCTTAAAAGTAATTCCAGTTTTGTAATAACCAGATAAACAAACTTCCCGTGAAATTACATTGAAACACATCTATCAGCCACAGTATCTGAGGTTCTGTCACTGAGCTAATCTATCATTTTCAGCAAAATTGAACATTTTATATTAATTTACATATTTAATCAACAAAATTGGAAATAAAGCTAAAAACTAAATTCTTGAAATACACATTTTAACAAAATTTACTGAACTTCATGTGACCTCAATTGGAATCTAACCCAACAAAATATGTGAAATTCTGAAATTCTAATTTCATGGGGGTTGAGGAGTTTATTTGTAACCAGGATTGTTTTATCACCTTGGTGTATGAAAATCTAGCCCAGCGCCTCCATCATAGTTACACTCAATAAATACCTGCTAAATTAGACTATTAGAATGTGTCCAATATATAAAAGTACCTATAAGTATATACACACCCTTGTTAAAATGAATGAGCCTTA
>PITA01029103.1:0-18359 GCA_004023965.1 Spilogale gracilis | reverse complement strand
ATATTATGAGCAACTATATGCCAGCAAATTAGACAATTTGGAAGAAATGGATGTGTAAACTACCAATACTAAACCAGAAAGAAATAGAAAACCTGAAGAGACCCATAACCAGTGAAGAAATTAAAACAATAATCAAAAATCTCCCAACAAACAAGAACCTGGGGCCAGATGGCTTCCCAGGTGAATTCTACCAAAAATTTAAAGAAGAATTAATACCTTTTCTCCTGAAACTGTTTCCAAAAATATATTTGGAGGGGAAACTTCCAAACTCATTTTATGAGGCCAACATTCCTTGATCTCAAAACCAGAAAAAGATGCCGTCAAAAAGAATTAAAGGGTGCCTGGGTAGTTCAGTCAGTTAATCCCCTGCCTTCAGCTCAGGTCATGATCCCATGCTCAGTGGGGAGCCTGCTTCTCCCTTTCCTTCTACCTTTTGCTCTGACTGTTTGTGCTCTCTATCTCTGTCAAATAAATAAATAAAATCTTTAAAAATTTTTTTTAAAAAAGGAGAATTACAGACCAATATCCTTGATGAATAGGGATGCATAAATTCTTACCAAAATATTAGCCAGTAGGATCCAACAGCACATTAAAAGGATTATTCACCATGACCAAGGGGGATTTATTCCTGGGCTGCAAGGGTGATTCAACACCCACAAATCAACCAATCCGATACACTACATTAATAAAAGAAGGAACAAAAACCATATGATACTCTCAATAGATGCAGAAAAAACATTTGACAAAGTACAGCATCCTATCTTGATCAAACTCCCCACAATGTTGGGATAGAGAGTACATACCTCAATATCATAAAAACCATCTATGAAATATCATTCTCAATGGGGAAAAACTGAGAGCTTTTCCCCTAAGATCAGGAACTCAACAGGGCTGCCCGCTATCACCACTGCTATTCCACATAGTACTAGAAGTCCTCGCCTCTGCAATCAGACAACAAGAAGAAACAAAATGCATCTGAATCAGCAAAAAAGTCAAATTCCCTCTCTTTGCAGATATGATACTTTATGTGGAAAACCCGAAAGACTCCACTCCAAAACTGATAGAACCCAGAGAGGAATTCAGAAAAGTGTCAGGATATAAAATCAAAGCACAGAAATAAGTCACATTTCTATACACCAACAGCAAGACAGAAGAAAGAGAAATTAAGAAGTCTATCCATGGGGCGCTTGGGTGGCTCAGTTGGTTAAGTGACTGCCTTCGGCTCAAGTCATGATCCCGGGGACCCGGGATCGAGCCCCACATCGGGCTCCCTGCTCAGCGGGAAGCCTGCTTCTCCCTCTCTCACCCCCCCTGCTTCTGTTCCCTCTCTGGCTGTGTTTCTCTCTGTCAAATAAAGAACATCTTTAAAAAAAAAAAAAAGAAGAAGTAGTCAATCCTATTTACAGTTGCACTCCAAAAAGTAAATTGCCTAGGAAGAAACCTAACCAAAGAGGCAAAGAATCTGTACTCAGAAAACTATAAAGTACTCATGAAAGAAATTGCAGAAGACACAAAAAATGGAAAAACATTCCATGCTCATGGATTGGAAGAACACATATTGCAAAAATGTCTTTGCTACCTAAAGCAATCTACATATTTAATGCCACCCCTACCGAAATACCATCAACTTTTTCCAGATCTCCTACAATTAATGTATTTGTATCAATATGACTCTTTATTTTGCTTAACAGTTGGCTTATGTAGTTGGCTGCTCCCATGTTGGGGGCGTAAATATTTACAATTGTTAGATCTTCTTGGTGTATAGACCCTTTGAGAATGATGTAGCGTCCTTCCATGTCTCTGACTACAGTCTTTAGGTTAAAATCTAATTTGTCAGATATGAGTATCACTACCCTGGCTTTCTTTTGAAGTTCATTGGCATGGAAGATGGTCCTCCCTCCCCTCACTTTCAATCTGAAAGTGTCTTTAGATTCAAAATGTTTCTCTTGTAAACAGCATATGGATGGGTCCTGTCGTTTTATCCAGTCTGCAACCCTGTGCCTTTTTATTGGAGCATTTAGGCCATTCACATTGAGATTGATTATTGATAGATACATTTTTATTGACATCGTGTTGTCTGTGAAGTTCATGTTTCTATAGATTACCTCTGTAAATTTCTGTTCTGTGTCACTCTTGGGTTCATTTCTCTTTTATAGAACCCTCCCTTAATATTTCTTGTAGTGCTGGGGCGCCTGGGTGGCTCAGTCATTAAGTGACTGCTTTCAGCTCAGGTCATGATCCTGGAGACCTGGGTTCAAGTCCTGCATCAGGCTCCCTGTTTGGCGGGAGGCCTGCTTTTCCCTCTCTCACTCCCCCTGCTTTTGTTCCCTCTCTAGCTGTGTTTCTCTCTGTCAAATAAATTAAGTATTTAAATAAAAATATTTCTTGTATTTTTCAATAAATACAGTACAGTACCATAAAAAAAATATTTCTTGTAGTGCTGGCTTGGTGGTCACCTAATCTTTTAGACCTTGGCGGTCCTGGAAACTCTTTATATCTCCTTCCATTTTGAAAGTCAACCTTGCTGGTTACATTATCCTTGGTTGCATATTTTTTTCATGTAATTTCCTGAATATGTCTTGCCAGCCCTCTGGCTTGCCAGCTTTTTGTGGATAGGTCTGATGTTATTCTGATAGTCCACCCTCTGTACGTAAGGGATCGCTTCCCCCTACCTGTCCTTAAGACATATTCTTTGATTTTATGATTCATGAACTTCACAATTATGTGCCTGGAGGTTTTACTAGCTTCATTGATCTGGGGGGCTTCCTCTCTGCCTCTAGGACACAAACACTTGTTTCATTCCCAGATTAGGGAAATTTTCATCCATGGTTTGTTCAACTATATCTTCTAGGCTTCTCTCTCTCTCTCTCTCTCTCTCTCTCTCTCTCTCTCAACTCCCTTGGGGATTCCAATAATTCTGATATTGGAGCATTCCATGGCATCATTTATTTCCCTAATTTTATTTTCATGGGATTTTAGCTGTTTGTTCCAAGACTTCTCTTGCTCCTCCTTCTCAATACATCTGTCTTCTAAATCACTAATATGATCTTCAGCTTCACCTACCCTAGCTGTTTGTGTATTTAAATTAGATTGCATCTCACTAATAGCCTTTTTATCCTCTGGCAGTTCAGCTTTCACTTCTTTCCTTAGATCTTCTATCTTGCCACTAATGTTCTTTTCCAACTAATCATTGCTTGGATGATTGCTAACCTGAATTCCATTTCTGTCATATTGTATATGTTCATTTCCAATAGTTCTGTGACAGAGGTTGCAGTCTCTGGGTTTTTCTCCTGTTGGTTGTTCCTCCTCCGAGTTATTTTGGCAAGGAGTGGTTGAGGGGATGTATAGCTGAATATATCAACCACTATCCAGGTGAGTTGCTCGTTTTAAGGTTTCAAAGCAATCAGAAGTCACCACCAAAAAGAAAGAAGAAGGAAAAGAGAAAGAGAGAAAGAGAAAAAAGCAATGGTAGGATCTCCAGTGGTAGGATTTATATGGTACAAAACCACAACAGAGTAAAGAAAAAGACCATCAAAAGCAAAAGACAGATGAAAAGATCAAAAACTAAACCAACCCCAAATGACCCCCAAGACCAGTATTTATATATTACTAAGGCAAAAACAATTACACAGAAACACTGACAGAAGAATGGGATAGGAAGGTGAGTGCGAACCCTCATTGTGGGCAAGGAAAATATTTCAGATCCTCTTGGGTGTGTCTTGTTATTATTGTTAGAGGAGTCCACATTCTAGATATATAGGGAGATTAATAATGGTTTATAGATAGGGGTAATATTGAATAGGAATGAAGGATTCCCTTGAAGCTTATATTTAAAAGAAAAAAAAGGAAAGAAGAGAGAAAAAAAACCCAAAAAACAAACAAAAGAAGCAACAACAACAACAACACAGGTATGTGTTTGAAAAAATTTCAAGGTAAAAAGTTATTATGAAATGTAGTATTAAGTATCACATTGTAATAGTAAGTGGGTTAAAAATAAAAGAACAAAAACTGTGAGAATAAATTTTAAATTTAAAGTGAAAACTTAAAAAATAAAAATAGAAAAAAGTTAAAAAGAAAATGACGTGAAAAGCTGTATGTATAAAGTGTACAGCTTTTGGGATTGTACCAGGGGCTTAATATATTGCTTTTCTCCCAGTGTTGGGGTTTTATAGTTTTCTGGAGACCCTTGGTGTTGTCCTCTTGTTCTTCTGGCTTCTCTTCTGGGGGTGGAGCCTGCCTCGCTGTCTTTCAGTCCCTGTTACCTGGCCTGAGTCTCTCCGCCCCCTTCCTAGGGTCTGGGCTCCATGGCAACCAGGTTTTCAGGCTTTTGTTCTCTGGAGAGTTTGTTCTTTTGTGGCTTTTTGCAGCTTTTCATAAAGTCTGGCCAGAGCAAGATGTCTGCACCCAGACCCCTGTCTCAGAGAGAGGCCTCAGTTAGCAGCCCTCTGGATGGTGCAGGGCACACAGACTCTCCATGTTTTCCCCTTTGTCCACCACTTCTCTCAGGAAGTGCACACCTGCAGCCGCTAATCAGGTTGGCGCCCTAACCCCCGCTTGTCATTTTGCTCCTGTGCCAAGGAAACTGCAACTGCTTTCGGATCATGAGACCTTGTTCTGCCCAGTCTCTGTAGTCCACCCCCACACAGGAAGCACTAAGATCCCGCAGTCCCACAGGTCGTGTGGAAGTCTGCAGAGTTGCCTCCCTTGCAGTTTGTGGACACCTGGCCCAAGGGACGGAAAAAAGACGTTGAAAAAAAGTGGCAGCTTTAAAGATGCTCCACGCTGTCAGGTTCCCTCATGTGGCACCTGGGAGTGCTTTCTATCCCTGGCCCAGCTGCAGCTTTATATCCCTGCCAACGGAGGTCAGCTTTTTCCGGTTGCCTCTGAAGACCCTCTGTTTTTGACTGCTTTTAATCAAACTGCAATTTGGTGCTCCTCCCCAAGCACAGAGTACTTTCATACTGGGGTATTGCTTTCCAATGGGTTGCTTCTGTGTGCTCCCTTCCCTGGCTTTTTGTCTTCAGATATCACTCCAGTCATTCCTACTCCACTCTACCTCTTTGCTGATACATACTCTTCTTCCCCCGTAGAGATCCAGTAGTGTGTAAAATTACATTTAAGGCTGATTGCATGGGTGCTCACAGTGTTTTTGCAGGTATTTAGCACACTTCAGGGGACCCTTTGAAATGGGGACACCTACTTTTCTGCCATCTTTCCCCTTATCCCCTACTATCAACTTTTTTCAAAGAAATGGAACAAATAATCCTAAAATTTGTATGGAACCAGAAAAGATCCCAAATAGTCAGAAGAATGTTGAAAAAGAAAACCTGAAGATGGTAGCATCACCATTCCAGATTTCAAGCTCTGTCACAAAGCTGTAATCATCAAGACAGTATGGTAATAGCACAAAAACAGACAGATATATCATTGGAACAGAATAGAGAGTCCAGAAATGGGCCCTCAACTCTATGGTCCACTAATCTTTGACAAAGCAGGAAAAAATGTCAAATGGAAAAAAGACAGTCTCTTCAACAAATGGTATTGGGAAAATTGGACAGCCACATGTAGTAAAATGAAACTGGACCATTTCCTTACATGACACACAAAAATAGACTAGAATGGATGATATACCTCAATGTGAGACAGGAACTTTTCAAAATCCTTGAGGAGGAGAACAACCTCTTTGAAATAACTTCCTCCTAGAAACCTCACCAAAGGCAAGGGAAGCAAAGGCAAAAATGAACTATTGGGTCTTCATCAAGATAAAAAGCTCTTTTGCACAGCAAAGGAAACAGCAAAATCAAAAGACAACCAACAGAATCAGATAAAGGGTTTGTATACAAAATCTATAAAGAATCAACAAAATTCAACACCCAAAGAACAAATAATCCAATCAGGAAATGGGCAGAAGACAAGAATAGACATTTCTGCAAAGAAGACATCCAAATGGCTGACACATTAAAAATTGCTCAACATCATTCAGCATCAGGGAAATACAAATCAAAACCATAATGAGATGCCACCTCACACCAGTGAGAAGGGCTAAAATTAGCAAGTGTGGAAATGACAGCTGTGGCAAGGATGCAGATAAACGAACCATCCTACACTGTTGTTGGGAATGCAAGCTGGTGCAGCCACTCTGGAAAACAGTATGGAAGGTTTTCAGAAAGTTAAAAATAGGGCTACCATATTCAGCAATTGCACTACTAGATATTTGCCCCAAAGATACAAATATAGTGATCCAAAGGGGCACATACACCCAATGTTTATAGCAGCAATGTCCACAACAGCCAAACAATGGAAAGAACTTAGATGCCATGCTCATCAACAGATGAATGGATAAAGAAGATGTGGTATATATGTACAATGGAGTATTATGCAGCAATCAAAAAATGAAATGTTGTCATTTGCAGTGACATGGATGCAAAGTGAAATAAGTCAACCAGAGAAAGACAATTTTCATATGATCTCACTGATCTGAGGAATTTGAGAGAAAAGAGAGAATATCATAGGGGAAGGGAGGGAAAAATGAAACCAGACAAAACCAGAGAGGGAGATAAACCATAAGAGATTCTTACTGTCAGGGAACAAACTGAGGGTTGCTGGAGTGGAGGGGGGTAGGAAGGATGGGGTGGCTGGGTGATGGACACTGGGGAGGGTATGTGCTATGGTAAGTGCTATGAATTGTGTAAGATTGATGAGTCACAGACTTATACCCTTGAAACAAATAAAAAGAGTAAACCAATAATTCAAAAAAAAATAAATATGTATACATATATGCATATATATATGCACATACAGATTCATATAACTATTTTATGATAAAATGACTTACATTTGTTCAGCTCTTTGTACTAGTTATACACTTTTTTCAAAGACAGCATTGGTGGGGCACCGGGTGGCTCCGTCATTAAGTGTCTGCCTTCGGCTCAGGTCATGATCCCAGGTCCTGGGATTGAGCCCCACATCAGGTTCCTTATTCATCAGGAGGTCTGCTTCTCCTTCTTCCACTCACCCTGCTTGCATTCCTTCTCTTGCTGTCTCTCTGTCTGTCAAATAAAATCTTTAAAAAAAAAAGACATGATTGATTAAGAAAGTCATTTAATTAACTGTATAAACCTCTGGATACACAATAGTTTCTCACTATTTATACTTCCTCATTAATAGGATATTGTTATCTAAAACAGAATCAATACAGGACATAGTAAAATAGAAAAATCACAGTTCTCGGTAATGCCTAAGAAAATTACCTTAAGTTAAGCTAAAGAAGTAGAGAAAATCACAATTACTGAATTTATTCCCTTTAATTTTTGTGATTTAATTTGATAAAGCTACCCTCAAAATACAATGCATTTTCATCTATGTAAATCTACACCAAGGGACTGAATCATTTATTTTACCTGAAATTAATTTACTTTTCCTTCAGTTCAGGAAAATGGTAATAAATGATATCCTGACTTTGACTTTTGAAGAACTACATTTGAAAATGTAAGATAGTTCTAAATCAGTAATTTGTTTTAAGCTGTGGGACTTGTTAACTCCTAGACACAGAACAAGGATCTTACTGTGATAGAGCCACACAAACAGTCTATTATTGTGTATATATGTTGTATTTAGAATTTTAAAAGCATTTGATAGAATGAATATACTTTTAGGACAAGATTTGCCTGTTCAGTTTAGTTTCTCTGACATGCTGTTCCAACATGAATGTAGCATTTTTGGAATTTTTTATATGCAATGTGCTATTTTTAAATCTTTTTCAAATACTGTGTTATGCATTGTATGGTCCCTGTATGGCACAAAACAGTGTTTTTATAGCCCTCTGGTTAAAAATTTTTGTTCTTAAGTCATGTTACGCTTGCCTTATATGTGCTTTAAAGTTGCATTATGTATATCTCACCTCATCAGAAAACTGCCAGTTCTTTTCACTGTAGTCAAGAGAAGGAATTTCATACCCATTAGTTTAATTGCTCTAAGCCAAAACATTCAATATTCTGTTTTATTCATTAATCTGTAAATAACACCTTAATATTTTCCTATTAATTAAATTTTAACCAAAAATATTTTGTTACTTTACATTATTGGTCCTATTTTGTGTATTTGACTTGATTTTGACTAATTTGAATAAGACACCTTTTCCTACTTATTCACCCATTCCAACTTTTTTTTTTTTTTAAGATTTTATTTATTTATTTGACAGAGAGAAACACAGCCAGAGAGGGAACAGAAGCAGGGGGAGTGAGAGAGGGAGAAGCAGGCTTCCCGCGGAGCAGGGAGCCCGATGTGGGACTCGATCCCGGCTCTCCGGGATCATGACCTGAGCCGAAGGCAGTCGCTTAACCAACTGGGCCACCCAGGCACCCTCACCCATTCCAACTTTACGTTAATAGCAGTATAAATGTGCTTCATATTCTTTCTTTCAATTACTGTTTTTGTTTGTCTCATGAACTGTCATTGGCAAAATAGTTTCATCTCTTTGGAATTATAACCCTTTAAATTGTGAAGAGTCTTCTGACCATTTATAAACTGGGTCTAATCTGGTAAATAGAATTGTTGGTACTTCTAAGTCTAAGTGCATAGTGTGTAGCAAAAATGAGAGATCAGGAAGCAAAGTTAATTTTTAGTTTTTCCACTAACTATTCATAAATTTTGACCCTTCCCATCTGTAAAATGGGGATTTCATGGCTCCCAAAGGCAGAGCTGTGGGGATCCAAGGAGATATCTATGTGGAAGGCATTTGTAAACTGCAAAAAGTTAGGCTGTTCTCATTGTTATTATTATTATGTTGATTGGATTTTTTTTGCATTAAAAATTAAAATGTGAATGGCGCACAACCAGTATTGCACCAGTGGCGAATTGGCAAAGACTAGTTTTTAAGATATGTGAGAAGGTGGAAAATGTGTTGAATTTGCCCAGTCGTTTAGCATTAGTGAAAGACAGTTTTGGCAGAATAATTACTTTTTCCATCTTCAAATATACTGTCTCCCTTTCCATAGAAACTATGTGAGGCAAGATGTCATATGTTTAGAATCCTTAAACCCAAGAAATCAAAAGAGAGAGAGAAGTCTCACCTTCCAAACAAATAAACAAACTTTGGCAGGACCCATAAGCTTGAGTCTAACATTTCACTGTCCCAGATTGTAAACATTACAAGACTTCGGTGAGCCATGCCCATGATCTCATTGCGACTTTGGCTTCCTCTATTTCATACCATGCACCTTAGGAAGTTCTTGGAGCAGAAGCAGATGTGATCATTTTTGTTACTTCTCCCAGTACGTCCCCAGTGCTGTGACTCACTGTCTCTACTGATAAAGCAGTGAGACAACCAGGAAGTCACTAGACTACGGGGTTGAATTGGCCTTACCCATTTATATTCCTTTTATGTAGTTACATTTTTAGTGCATAATTAATGCTCTTTGCTTTTTAGCATTTGTGACTGTGGCCAAGGATGTTAAAGTCATAGTCCCCTCATTATTTTTATGTTTTCGCAATTCAGCAAACATTTATTGGAAGTTTACTGTGTAACAGACATCAGACCATATCCCAAATGAGAGTCAAAGAATAAGACCAGGTGGCTCTGTTTTTGAAGAGCTTACCTGGGGAAAGACCTAGTAGAAAACAATTACAATAGAATGAAAAATGTGGCTACAAAATAACCTTTGGTTTTAAATGCCCAAAGCAGATTTTGGGCCTGGTTGATTCAACAGCTCAACAATGTCATCAAAAACCCCAGGCTGTTTTCTTCTTTCTGCTCTGCCATTCTTAGTGTGACCTATGATTAGTCTATATAACTTCCAGAAGAGTCCTAGGAGACATCATCTCAAGAACTCTCTGGTCATCATTGGGCCATATCTAGCCCACCCCTAAACAAACAATGGTAGAGGGAATGAGACCTCCGTGATAGGCTTACGTCAGTCAAGATTTACTTCTGAGGTATAGAAGCACTTTTTCCAGGGGCTTCTGTGTGAGAGACACCCAAACAAATCAAGCCTTGGCAAATATGGGAGAATGAGGGAATGGATTTTGGAGAAAAACATCTATAGGAATTTGGAGTGGAGGGAGTGAACCATACTGAGAAGGGAAGTGGGGGGTAGATTTTATGGAGGAAATATTATTTAAGCCGCTATTAAAAGATGTCAGTTTTCAGGGCTGAGTAGAAGTTTCTAGGAGTTTAGAAGATCATCCAGGTAAAGAAAATGACATAGCCAAAGATGTATAACAACATGGCACTTTAGGCAACACCAGTAATCCTGCAGGCTGCAATATAATTTATACGAAAGGGTACACTGGGAAATATGACCAGAGGGTGAAGTTGAGCCAAATTGGGAAAAGACTTCAATCGTGCTAATGATTTAAACCTCTTCCAGAAGGAAATGAAGCTAGTATGGCATTTTCGGAAATCTGTCATCCTTTCGTCAATGTCTTTCTAGTCTCTTTGGAGGTCTGACAATTATTCCTGAGAAGGGCCTGTGTTAACACATCCCCTAGAGTCTTCCATGTTTATAACAGTTTTATTCTTGAAGGTCATTTTGGCTGGATACTAGAACATTGATTCACATTTTTTCTTGAGGTTGCTTACATATGTTACTTCCTTTCCCACCGCAAAAAATATTACTACTAACAAGGCTAACGGCCTGTCAGACCTGGGGGCATTATGGTCTTATCCATAAATCAGAGGCTTGTAAGTCTATGTGCTTCCCCTGAGCTTTCCACAGCTTTCCAGGGAGACCTAATGGCAGACGGGGCTCCCTAGTTCTATGCCTTCACAAGTCATTCTGCCTTCTCTCTGCAGAGTTCTAGTTTCTTAGACCTTATAGCTTTTGTGGTTTGTCCCAGTCTGCTTATACTTGGGATTCTGTAAAGATATCTTGTCACCTAGCATTTCTGTATTTTTGTTTTGCTGCCACTAGTTTCTCTGTTACCTTAGGGAGATTCAAAGAATATGCCACCATCATCTTCCTGGAATTTCTCCAATATTTCTTGAGGAAAAAAAAACCTTGTTTTATAATTTCATAACTGATAAGTGCATTAGCTTATTGACAAAAATAACATCATCCTGAAAGGAGTTTTGGGGCTACATTTTTGAAGCTCCCTGAAATTCTTAAAGGAGTTTTTAAATTTTTTTAAATTTTTATTTACTTGTTTGTTTATTTTTTACTTTTGAGTTTCACCTGGGCCGAGTGTGTGGTCAGGATTCACATAACTGTAGTATTGTGGAGTGGCTTTGGGGTCAGACAGACACGGATTCAGATCCCACTCTGCCATTTATCATTTCACTTGTCACATATTGATTTATTTCTCTAAGGTTTTCCTCATCTACAATACGGAAAGAGTACTACAACAACTACCACTACTATTAAGTGCTTCAAAGGGGCCATTTGGATTAAATTATGTGGGCTATTTGACTGAAGGTTAATAAATTAACTCTTATAATCTTTTGATTTGGTTGCATCCTAGTGCACTTCTAAGGTGGCAGTGTAGAATACAACTGAAAGTATCATCATTCCTTATGTTTTATGCAAAAAGCTTTATTGTAGAATTTTAGGGATAAGAGCAAATATTTTTTTAAAGATTTTATTTATTTGTCAGAGAGATTAAGACAGTGAGCACAAGCAGGCAGAGGCAGAAGCAGGCACCTTGCTGAGCAAGGAGCCGGATGTGGGACTCAATCCCAGGACCTTGAGATCATGACATGAGCCGAAGGCAGACGCTTAACCTCCTGAGCCACCCAGGCGTCCCACGGCAAATATTTTAAAAATAATTTTACTAATGCATTAGAATGTGAAAGTATGTCCTAGCAGAGGTTGTATTTAAATGTGGTACTGAGAACAAGGCCAGTAATAGTGTTCACACACTTTCCATAGCAATCAGGAGAGGCAGTGTGTTGTGGAAAAGATGCTTTCTACTTACTGGGAAGAACCTGACAGGGGTCTATCCTTCACGATTCACTAGAACTTTGGTTTGGTTTGTTATGTCCTTGGTGAAAAGGACTTGGTTGGTTATGTCCTTTTGTAGCTGTGAGTTTGCAAATTGATTCAGTGGTGTTTCTAGAAACTGGCATAGAAACTTTCACAGAAACTGGGCACACAACAATAAACAAGACAGAAAAGAGTCCCTGCCCTCCTGGAACGTATGTTCTAGGGCAAAGGTAAATAAATAAGCTGCAGAGAGTAGGAAGTGCTATAATATAGAAGAACCACGTGTAATATAGTAGGAACAGCTCAACCCAGACTCAGAGTTCAAGAAAGCTCCCTGAAGGGACTGGTGCCTTAGTCGGTAGCTGAGACTACATGGAAAGTCCCAAGTTAGTGGGAAAATACACAAAAAAGCCATATGCAAAGACATGGAGACCTGCAAGTGACATGTTTGAGGACATAAACTTGAAGGACTGATGCATAAGCAATATTTCCAATACTAGCTGAGGTTTAGATTCACAGGAGAGATTTTTTAAATTAAAAAAAAATTATAGGCCCTACCCCAGACTTAATGAACCATATTCTCAGAGAATGAGTATCAGGATTCTGATTATTAACTCTAGGGTGTGGGGCAGGGAGGCCCTGGCTTAGGACTTGCATGTGCGGTTAGAGAAGGGAGATCAAGGCAAAGAAGGTGAGGCAGGGAAGCCAGGGGCACACATGTCATGTGGAGTTTGGATTTTATCCTAAGGGCAGGGGAGAGCAATGGAAGAATTTGGGGGAATATGGGGATGACATGTTTGGATTTATGATTATAAATTTCTCTAAGTTTACTAGAACATGGGCCCTTGAGGGATACAGTCTAGCTTACATGATTCAACATCTTTGAAACCTCAGTTTTTTAAGTCTAAAATGGAAATAATATCTAATAATTTATGCAAAGTGCCCAAAATATAATTAGAATTCAAAAGATATTAATTTTTGTTACTTGAAAGGGCCATGGAGCCAAATAATTGGACATCATCAGCCACCCTCATTACGGGAGGTGAGGATTTCTGAGCAACCATCTGTTTTCAGGTTCCTCTGGCAAATTCCTTTCCTGCTCACACTTGCATCCCTGGCACAGAGAGCCCACTTTTCCCTCACTCCCCACTTCTCACATGTAGTACTTCACTTACAGTCTTTATGCTGATGACTTCCAAATCTATGACTCCAGCCTGGTTTCCTTTCCTGAGCTCCAAACACATGCATCCAACTGACTTCCTTTTGGCTGTCTCCACATAAAGGCTTGGCAGGCACTTCATTCAAATTGGGCCTCTGATATCAAGTACCATCCTTTCTTACCTCAAGAAAACAAAACAACACCCTGCCTTTTCGACATTAGCGCCATTAGGTCAAGAGAGAAACAGGAGAATCATCACTGAGTCACTGGTCCTTATCTTCTCCAGAGCGCACACAAATCCACACCCTTTCCTCCAGGTCTAGCCCACAACCTCCTTCCAACTTCCACCACCTCTTATCTGAACTTCGTGAAATAGACTCTGAGTTCCCAGAACCAGGATTTGCCCCAACCTCAACTCTGCAATTTGGAGAGACCTATTGTGGCACAAAATTGATAAAATCCCTTTCCCCACTCCCCCTACCCACTACACCCATTTAAACCTTTTCAGTGGCTTTCTTGTGCCCTTAAAATGAACTCCATACTTTCCACCAAGGCATGTAGTAAAGACCCTTCAAGATCTCAGTAAATCTCATTTTCTCCCATTCTCCCGTTCATACTTATGCTATTGTGCACTAAGGGGAAAAAAAGGTACCTCCTCTCATTCTCAGGTCTGTTTCATGATGATTCTTCCATTATGAACCCCATTCATGTTAGTAACTTCTCATCTTTTAGACATTGTTTATAAACATCTTCTTGGGGGGCAGTCCTTGAATCTTTCCTCTTAGTGCTATTCATTATACTTATTTCTTTATTTTTAAAAATTTATTTACTTATTTTAGAGAGAAAAAGAGAATGCGAAGAGGGCAGAGGGAGAGAAACTTGAAGAAGACTACCAGCTGAGTGTGGAGTACAACACAGGGCTCTATCTTAATGACCCTGAGATCATGACCCAAGCCAAAACCAAGAGTCTATCACTTGGCTGAGCCATCCAGGTGTCCCCATTATACTTACTTCTTAATGCCCCTACTCCCCACTAGATTGCAAGCAACATAATGGCAAAGGAATATACACAATTAATCCATATTCCTCATAAATTTGGCTTGGGAATTTTTGCCTACTTGCTAAAATCTTTGTAATCCTCAAATCGATACTCACAGCACCTCTGTGGTCATTCTTGAAAATGCACACAAGAGGGGCGCCTGGGTGGCTGAGTCGTTAAGGTCTGCCTTGGGCTCCGGTCATGATCCCAGAGTCCCGCATCAGGCTCCCTGCTTGGCGGGAAGCCTGCTTCTCCCTTTCTCACTCCCCCTGCTTTTGTTCCCTCTCTAGCTGTGTTTCTCTCGGTCCTTAAACCGTGAAAAAAAAAAAAAAAAAAAAAAGAAAGAAAATGCATACAGACGTGAAAAATTTGTGTCACCCAAAATGCATATTCTCAGCTGGGGTTGAACAAGATGGCACTCTGCTTCTCTGTTTTAGCTCTTGTGCTCTTGACAAGCATCTATTCTGTAGTCTACTTAACACCACATTTTTCATATTTTTGTGGGTTTTGTTGGTGATTTCACTATTTGACAGTAGTACCCAAATCCTCTCTAGTGTTCTTAAACATCAGAAGGTTGTGATGTGCCTTACAGAGAAAATTCATGTGTTAGGAAAGCCTCCTTCAGGTCCAACTTATAATGTGGTGTCTGAGTTCAATGTTAATGAATTAATAATATATGAGACAAGATATCCTTAAGCAGAAACACACATAAAACGAGGTTACGTATTGATCAGTTGACAAATTTGTGAACAGAGGTTCACAGGAACCTAATGTTGCATTTCCCCTAGAAATAGTGGTTTAGTATTTACTAATTCAGTTTTTGTGATGACTTTATAAAACATAATAACTACAGCAAAAAATAAGACAACTGTATTTTACTGATTTCTGTATCCCCAGCAATTAGCATAGTAACTCTCACATAATGGTTGTTCAATAAATACCTGTTGAAACTGAATTGTGTATATATGTACATATACATACATACCTAGAAATCACATATAATAAATAAGCTGAGTTTGGTTTTTATGCCAAAGTTGTACCTCATAGCCTTATCATTACTTTTTACTTAAAAATGCTGATCATAAAATTGTTTTTTATAAACTCTTCTGTTTTTAATTTTCTCTAGGATGCTGGAGAAATGGTTCGTTCCTTTGTTGGTGGATTGGAACTTGTTGTCAATTTACTGAAATCGGATAATAAAGAAGTTTTGGCAAGTGTCTGTGCTGCTATTACCAATATAGCAAAAGATCAAGAAAATTTAGCAGTTATTACAGATCATGGAGTTGTCCCTTTATTGTCCAAACTAGCAAATACAGTAAGTAATACATCCTTTTATTTTAAATGTGTATTATCATTAGATATCATAGTACAGTGGTAAAAACAATAAGCTTAGAGAGAGTCCAGAGACCTGGATCCAAGCTTAATATCCATCATTTATGAGATACGATATTTTGGTCACTTCATTTAATTCCTCTGACACTAATCAATGTGAAAGTGTATTCTAACTGTACAATTTAATATGCAAGATCCTTAGGCAACAGAAGCTTTTTTATTTGTTACTGGCAAGTTGTAAAATGGTGGCAAATACAAATGTTATTGTAGAAGTGTTAAATATCCTCTTCCATCACCACCGTCATTATCATTATCCTTAAGATAATTGTTCATGCCAACCGTAGAAGTTAAAAACTCCTCCCCAGGCTTAGCAAGCTTGGATTGAAGGCATTCTTGAGCTGGGAGACTTTGGCAACCACTGCATTATTTATTCAGAGCTGTGCCAGATAGAATAAGCAGCCTTGAGAGATAATGACTTCACCATGACCATAGCTTGGGCTACCTCTGGCAGGAAAATCATAGAGTAGAAATTCAGTAACTGGAAGGATGCTTGGTTTAAAAGACTTTTTAGGGCCAGTCTGACACTGACACAGAGCACCTAAGAATAACTACCAGATTCAGTTAAGGACCCTCCGTTGTCAAGAGAACAATATAACTAATAAAGAGAAATCTGTATCCTATTTAGTTCTATTATATTCACAGGAGTTAATTACATACAAATGAAGGCTATAGTCAGGCTATAGTCTGAGGCCGCACTGCCTTTTCCCTGTTGGGAACCAAGGTGTATTACTGATGTAGAACTATTCCTGGGGTGAAGGTGTAGAGTTAACCCACCTATCCTAGTCAAGTGAAATGCTCCCTTAAGAATGTCCAATATTTTAGGGCACCTGGGTGGTTCAATTGTTAAACATCTGCCTTTGGCTCAGGTCATGATCCGGGAGTCCCAGGATCGAGCCCACCTCGGGCTTCCTGCTTGGTGGGAAGCCTGCGTCTCCCTCTCTCACTCCCCCTGCTTGTGTTCCCTCTCTAACTATGTTTCTGTCAAATAAATAAATAAAATATTTAAAAAGAAAAGAATGTCCAATATTTTTCAACTATTTTTTCCCTAAAGCAGGTGCTCAAAAGGAAATCAAGCCTTGAGCAAATAACAAATGCCTGACACTTGATCACCTTTGAGTATATTGACTACATTCAGTAGTCAATAAAAAGAAATTAAAATTTTTTTTAAATCATAAACAAGAAAACTCAGGATTGAACCTTCGCCCAATTGCGGGCCACCAAAATACTCATGTATTTCAAGACACCACCAGAATAGCCTCCTAGCCCTTCTCCCTTGACTCCCTGACATTTTATTGGGTAATGAACATCTACCACAAAAACATGACTTCACTCGTTCATTGCAATACATATACCACTATCCATTTCCTTTGTGCAGAATAACGATAAACTGAGGCGCTATCTAGCAGAAGCTATTTCACGCTGCTGTATGTGGGGGAGAAACAGAGTGGCCTTTGGCCAGTACAAAGCAGTGGCTCCACTAGTGCATTACCTGAAATCAAGTGACATCAATGTACATCGAGCAACAGCTCAAGCGTTGTACCAGCTCTCAGAAGATGCGGATAACTGCATCACCATGCACGAGAATGGGGCAGTAAAGGTACTGTTGATCAACTGACTTTGGGATTTAGTCCAAATTAGCTATATGGTTGCTGGAAAAAAACTATGTAATAATAAGGCTTCACCGATGGGGGGTATTTGGACACACTAAACTGCCTTCTTTTTGGGTCATGGCTGCTGTTGAGCCATGTGTTAGCATAATTTATGCAGCAGAAAAGTTGGCAATTAATTTTTTATAAACCAAAGAGTATAAAACACAGTTGAATAATCGTGGCATAATTTGAATTTGATTTAAAAAATGTATAGTGCACGAATAATCAGGAACATTCATAAGTCTACTTAATATATTATTTACTCAGCACTTAACAAAATATAGGCTAACTACAGCAAAGAAGCTGACTAAAACAACTAGACTACAACCTGATGGTCCTAACTGTAATAGCAACGGACCAATTCAAAGACACGTTTTTTTCAAAAAAATCCATGCATCAAGTTTTCTTTGCCTTTAATCAACACACAGGTAGGAGAGCTTCCAGAAGCACACAGATTTTACTAATCTATATGTTCTGTTCCTGAACAAGACTTGCCCAACCTAACATGACATCAGTAGGGCCTTTAAAAAAAAATGAAACTATAAAAATCAAGTAGCCTGGTAAAGCTTCTGACATGTAACATATGCTTAGACAATTACCAGTTAGTTTAAGAAGAGAATTTCTAAGCTATGCAAAGTTTTAAAATTTAATAACATTTACAGCTTAATTGACATAAATGTTAGCTGCTCATGCAACTCTGAATCATTTCTTCTAAGGCAAGTCAACAGATAATCCAAAATCACTAAGGAATTGTATTCTGCTATGTAAAGTGATGAAGCTCTGTTCACCCATCCACACAAGTTCTATGTACTAGAAAAAGAAGGCAACAAAAATAATTAGAGGGAGTGAATGGGAAAGGGAAAAGCAAAGAAAGAAAATAGGGTTTGTTCAGCCCTAGACCCTTTCCCCTGTCACCTTAAGGTCTCTTGAGGGCCTCTCCATCTTCCCTGTTTGCATTCCTAACTACCTGTTATTTCTACTGGAGAATAATGTAAACAACAGGATATTGTTTTTTGTAATTGACTCTGTCATGATATATAGGCAGGCCTAATCCTAAGATCTCCCTCTTGGGATCATGGGGGCAGCATATGGATCTGTGTCTCCCTTCTCTGTTTTGTTCGTTTCTTTCTCCTCTTTCCTCCTCCTCCTCCTCCCCCCTCCTCCTCCTCCTCCTCCTCCTCCTCCTCCTCCTCCTCCTCCTC